>LSSN01000209.1:0-14604 GCA_001970855.1 Smittium culicis
TTTTAAATACCTCTATCCAAGTCTTCAGAATAACTTTTATTATTTTACTATACTATATTTATGTGTATTTAAACATAATTTATCTATAATTTAACAAAAATATCAGCTCATATGACCCGATTCATGTGATAATAGTTTCAGCAACAGTTTCACATCAAGAAAAGGGTATAAAAAGGGATGATATAAATTTGACTAGACTCTAAGTTTTTTGGGAAAGATAATAAATAATTAAAACAAAAAAGCTTCCAACTAAATTTCACTATGATAAAATCTAATTTTGTAGCTTTAAACATATTATAAGAAATACTTTTAAACTGCGCCTTTTATAAAATAATATTTTAAGAGGCTTTTATTTAGTGTATATATGTCTGATATTCAGTAACAGGCCCTACAAGTATAAATTATCTTGCAAAAGCGTTTCTGTGAAAAATTGATGTTACATCAAAAATACTTTTTTTCTCTCTTGTGAATTTTCAGCCAAGATAAAAAGCGTATTATTTGTAATACTTTAGTCGAATTTAAGAAGACTTGATGTTATTTTATGAATATTTAAAGTATAATTATGTGTGTTCCATTGTTTATTGATTCGAAAATAAGATCAGAATTTGTTATCCAATAAAATTAAAATTAAGAAATTATAAACTTTTATAATGTTGAATATAAAATTCTTATCTTGATTAAAATTCAAAAATAATGGTACATCCATAATTTTATTTTGAAAACTAATTAAAATTTTATTAATCATTTAATTTAGTGCAGCGTGAATGTTTGGTATGTGGCTATCATTCTCGTAAGCTCTACTATGTTAATTTCATCTTCTAGTGCTAAAAATACCTCGACTGAGTAAGTTTTCCTTGATGGGAGCATAATGATATTCTTCAAGATTTTAGATCCTTATATTTGTCCTAATTATTAAATTAACCACATTAAAAAAATTTTATCATTAAATTCTTAATTTTATCCTAATTTATTTGATGAGAAACGTTGTAAAGTTAATAACCATCTCCTCATACCGAAATATTCTTAAACTAATATATTTACTCTTTTTATGAAACTATGCGTTTTATGAATAGAATTTCATACAATAATTTTGTTTTAAAGTTTTATATCATCGATATCACTAAATTTCCCTATGCATTTTTAGATGTAATCTCACAATTAGTTCTATTATTAATTTTCAGTTCCATAATTTTTTACAATACTATTTATAAATCAAAAAAATATATCATGTATCGTTAAAACTATCATACACTTTAATAAGAATTATATTAATTTTAATCTGTTATTGAGCATTCACAGTTTCTTATAAACTCTAATTTTTTTCTATTAATATATAGCAAAGTTAAAAATATAAATTTCAAAAAATGCGATTAGTATATAATATATTTTTCTATATAATCTTCGAAATAAGAAATATAAATTGAGGATGTAATAATTTAAATTAAATTTTCTTTATGCTTATGCTCAAAATAATTTTATAAAACATAACAAAACTCTTTATTAAACTTTTTTGTTACTAAATCAAAATCAAAATATATTGAGGAAATAAGCACAATAAAATAATCTCCTAAAAACGGTGCTATATTTACTATAAGCTTTTAAGTAATATTTACATTATCAAATTTATATATACGACAGATTTTTTGCAGCTATTCTATGTAGCTCCGCTTAAGAACATAGCTTGATAAAATTTGTATTTTCAGATCTTTTATTCTTAAAATTTTTAGTTTTTCTTACAGTAAGATTATATATCTATATTTTTATAAGTGTTCATTTTTTTAAGCTCATAATTTATTTAATCAAAATAATTTTAATTTTAATTAAGCTGATAAAAGCTAGAAAAATTAAATCAGGTAATGTATTAGAAATAACTAAATTAAATAAATTAAATTATTTGACCTTTTGTTCATTCATACCTTTTGTGTCATCTATTTTTATCTAATTGAATTTTTTAATTGAGAAATAAAAATGCTTTTTACTGATAATCATCTAATTTATTTATTTATTTTTTTGATAATATCTAAAAAAGAAAATATTATTTCATCTGCAAGAATTATTAAATTAAGATATTGGAATTATGTAATCTACAGTATTTCGTATGAAAAATAAAAGTTTTAATAATTAAAAGCATCATTGGAGAATTTTCCTTGCCTGTTTTACGTCCTATAATTTTTATGATAGATTTCATTTTTTTAGATAAAAAGTTCACAGTCATTGATTCCGGACTTTCTTATAACAATTTTTACTTAATCTTTACCGTAATTTAGTATGAAAACTCTTATATTTTTTTTTCAATAGGTCAGAAATATAAATTTAATAAAACATACAATTCTAAAAAAGCAAAAGCAAGTTTCTATCGGGAGGAATATATTTTTATATTAAAAAAAGTATGCACGATAAATGAGCTGTAAAATATTATTATTTCATTTTTTTTTTTGTTAATAATTATTACACTCAATATTGAGAACCAATGAAATTTATAATTTTTAAATAATTTTAATTCTTTTTTTTTCCATATAGCAAAAAATTAGTTTTTTTTATTTTAGGTAAATATAATTTAGAAGATAGAAAAGAAAGAAGTCATAGTTTTAAACTTTCAATTATTTGCGAGTTTCTTTGTTTTAATATTCAATAAGATTCGATTTTCATTACTCGTTTATCCATTTGGTCATTAGACTTTTCCCGTCCAACACTCTTTTATAAAAATATTTTTGATTCTTTTATGATTTATAAGTGAATTTATTACTTAAATTATTATATTATAAATGAATAATTCATAAGGCCTCGGAATTTTAGTATTATTATTGAATAAAATTATTTAGATTTGGTAGACAAAAAAAATTCTACCTCTTGTGAAAGAGGTGAAAAGTTTAATCTCAAAATAAAATACGTAAAATAAAATTTATCATATCAAAAAAAAAGAACCTGAATCACATATTAAAAACTTTGGCTAACGGTTCTTTTATAGTGCTACAAATGTGCCGCATTAATTATGGATTATAAAAGTTAATAATTTATCCCACTGCAATTTTGAACAATCTCGTATAATCTTATTAGTGTCATAATATCACACAGAATTCATTAATCATTAAATAACATGTTATTATTTAATTGAAATTTTATTAAATATTTTTAGTATATATAAAAAAATCTATAATAAGATAAAATTTATGCAAGGTTTTTTATTAAAGTAACTATTTCATATTAAAAACTTTTATAAAATGCGATATAAAAAACAAATTTTGGAGGGTAACTAAAAAGAGCATAATTTATTCCTGATAGCTCAATAAAAATTTTAAATATAAAAAATTTGTTATTTTAAATAAAATTTACAATTATTATAGCGATAATATATTATTTTATACATAATTATTTCAATAAAATTATACCCATATAAAATTTATACAAAAAATGAGTTTTGATTTATTTGATATACATTGATCTAAGGCATTTCCGTTTGTATTGGATATATAAATTATTATTTTTTTTATAAATCACTTGTAATGTGATTCAAGTAAAATAAACAAATTTGGATCATCCCTTTTTTTTAAAAAAAAAAAAGTCATTCACATAAGGGCATCTGTAGCATTTTAATTAATACTTTTTTGTGAGATGAGTGAGGTGGTAGATACTATATTGAAAATTTCTATCATTAAAGCTTAAGCTTAAACTTATTAACGCGCTGATAGGAGAGTTTAATTATAAATAAAATATCAAATAAAATATCAATATAATATTGAATTTTTTTAGAGATATCTAAATATAGATATATCAAATATAAATTAATATTTATAGCGAGATAAGGCAAATGTAACTATAACCCATAAAATAATTAAAATTCAAGTTTTATTTTTATTTGTGCTTATTTTTCTATAAATTAGTCATATTAAATAAAAAAAATTATTATACAAATACAAATGAAAAGTAGCGAATATTTTCTCAAGTGGTTTTTCCATAATTATTAAAGATCTTAATTTGATTTTTGATTTCATAGTTAATTAAATAAAATATGTTTTTGAGCATAAAAATTAATGAAAAATTATTAAATTTCATTATTATTAAGAGCATTTATTGGCTGATTGCTTTGATATAAGTCAATTTAGCACGCGAAATAATTAAAATGACAATTTAAATCTATAAAAAAATTAAATTTTTAATAAACAGTTTAAAATAAAATTTTATGTTCCATAAATAATAATTATCATTCAAAATTATTATAAAATGTATCTTATCTTTTATCAGTATAATATTTAAGTAATAATACTTGATAAAATAAGTTATTAAAATTTATACCCTGATATTTTGATTCGTTGTAGTTTTAAAAATTAAAAATAAATTATATAAAATAAAATTTGAGATTGTGTATAAAAATTATGTAAAAATAATTCTAATATGGGTCAATAATAATAATGAATAAAATCGCTACATTTTTAGCTTTAGTGTGGAATATAAGAATAAAATTTAGAGTAAATATGTAATTTTATACGTAAATACCTTATTTAGATCAAAAAATATTATCTAAACTATAAATTAATGATTAATGTAATAAAAATACTCAATAAGAAATTAAATTGAATACAAAATAGTAGTTTTTAGCATCAAATTTTTTTATGAGTGCGTTTTTAGAAATATTTAGTATGATTTAAATATTTAGTTTTATATATCGATCGATATTACACAAGTATGAAAAAATTATGTGTAAATTTAAATACTTTTTATGTTTTGATAATAATACATAAATTACTGATATTTATTATATCTGAACTTTAAAGAATTTTTCCAATTTTATTATTATCCCCTATATTTTAATAATATTAATTACTTTATTATCTCAATAAAAAATTATCATGCTAACCATCTTTAGAATATAACTAATGAATTTTTTTAGCTTAATTATAATTTCCCCCGAGTTTTAAATAGGATATAATACCAGCTTATCAATTAATATATTCGCGATTTCATTATTAAAAACAATTTAAAATTTAGAGAATTTTAATTATTAATAAAATTTCAAATAAATATTTAACACTGATTTCACTGATTTATATTTGTTAATTCTCATTAATTTAATTTATGATAAAAATTAATTTGATTCACAGAAGCATCAGAGTATTAAATTTCTAGAACTTGAATTATCGATTAAATAATATTTAATCATTTTTAAATAAAAATTATCAAGTTTTGGATGTAATGAAAATTATTAAAGTAAGTTAAAAGAAGCCAAAATTTCAAAAGTCGTACAAATTTACACGCAAAAAATAATTATTATTTAAAACGAAATTAAAGAATTATTTAATTTATATATTTATATATTTATTTAGATTTTTTATTTGAAAAAGAATATGAATAGAAAAAAGCCTCTCATTAATAATGATATACTTCAAAAGCACCTAAATTTCATAAATATTTTACAAAATTATATGTGTAAGCACAACGAAATAACATTATTGTTAATAATATTCAGCAGCATTGACTATTGAATTTTTTATAATTAAAAACGTACCAAATTTA
Source organism: Smittium culicis (assembly GCA_001970855.1). NCBI lineage: Eukaryota > Fungi > Kickxellomycota > Harpellomycetes > Harpellales > Legeriomycetaceae > Smittium > Smittium culicis. The sequence goes on from LSSN01000209.1 coordinate 5,512, forward strand.
AATAATATTAATTTTAAATCTGTTTTAATCCTTGATAACTATAACTGTGAAATCATACTCTTAGCAGTTCCAAAAACACAAAAATAAAATTATGATACCTAGTATAGTTAAAATACTTAGATTAAGGTTATTAAATTTAAATGATTTTTTAATTTTGCGAGAAAAGTAAAAAAATATTGATAATAAAATTTAAAAAAATCGATTATGAGGTCATGCACTGGTTCAATGATTATAAAGTATTAAATTCCACACTTTTTTATTCCGAGGTACTTTGGATTAGATAGGCACGAACTAAGCTATTCTTAGTCTTAATAGATTTTATAAAATTTAAAGACTTCAAATCTATTGAAATTTAATGGTAGGTACTGTATTTCTATTAATTATTTTTATTTGTTATTAAAATTTAAAGATTTCACGAATTTTATTGATCTGCTCTTATTATCATAAAAATATATTTTTTGAATATTTTCAAGAGTTTTATACGAAAAAAGAGAAATTAATTTAATCAAGGTTATAATGGAAATAATTTTTAAATTTATTTAAGAAATTAGTATTGTTGAAAATTCCTTAGTAATAAATTTATATTAATTCAAATAGGTAGATTATTTACAATTTAGAAATATAAATACTTTTTATAGTTAAGGTAAATATATTTTTCTTATATAAATTTAATTTTCAAAGTGTAATTATCTTACACTGATTAAATATTTTGTAAGATGTATAAAATTATTAGAAATTTTTAAAATCATATAATTTAAAATGTTAGTTTATACTTTGTTATGTCTTAAAAACGTTACATTTAATTTATAAAAAAGAATATATTAGTGTTAAAAAAGAAAAAAAACGTAAAAAAACATCAAATAAAGCACCCAAAACTTCTTATCACAAATCGAATCACAAATCGAATCACATATCTCAAGAAAAATAATTGTATATAAAGTTAGAATAAATGAATAATGTATTAATTCCTCTATAAAAGAGTAAAAATTATTATCTGATAAATGACATCAAGTCAAAAAAAATTCTCATGCGGAATAAAAAAGCAAAAAAAAAACAATAAATTAATTTATTAAAAGAAAATATTAGGCATACTAGATAATATTTTTAATTATTATTTAAATAGAAAAAGAGTAAATGTCTATTTATCTATTCGTAGGAATTAAATTAACAACATCGTTTAATTTTTTAATTTTTATCTTTTGAATAAAAAAAAGTGTAAAAATTTTGAATTTTTTGTTATTTTAACAATTATTCTTCTAAAATCCCTTAAAAACCTAAAATAGGTTATATATTTTTAAACTATAAATTATGTGTCTAGATAATTAGCAAAATGATTGAGCTCAGACTAGGTTAAATTTTCATTTACATAAAAAATATCTTGAAACCAAAGCCACAACGATATGGGGGCCATAATGGGCCAGTATGCTATAGGCAAAGAGTGGTATTACAAAATTTAGCTTTTTTTATTTGGTAATTATTTTCAACAAGTTTTATGTAATAATTAGTGATATTTGATACTTGTGCTCTTTAACGATATTTTTGATTGTGTTGTAATTCTATAAAGTAATATAATATTTATGCTAGTATGATTTAAAAATCGACGAATTCTATATTTAACAAAAAAAATTTTTTTTATAATTTGATTTAGACTACTAGCTTTAGATTAATTACAATCAAAAAAATTTTTTATTTAAAAAAATCTATAGCAGGTCCCTAATTAGAATTCAAACAAAACTTTAGAAATTTATTTCATGAAAAAAATATTTACAGTTTATTATGGTTTAATTTTAGCGAAAGAAAGATTTTAATAAGCTTTAATTATATAAAATTTATTAAATATTTTTAATTTTTGTCCATTAATGTAGTATTTTATTGGCCAAATAGATGATTTAGTTAAATACCCATAAATGTGATTTTATTGAAAACTAGAATATTTATAAATTGAAAATTGATAATATCTACATATTTCCAACTTGAAATTTTTCTGTAATATGTAGTTTATATATTGATCTTTTACGTTATCGCTTATTTTTTTTCTAAAATACTATACTATAGATTAATTTTTTATTAGAATCAAAACCGTTTTTATATAGCAAGTAAGATTCATTATATCTGGGGTCCTTTTACGGATAATATCCATAGTTCGATTTTTTTATCTTGACTATAATTGCTTACAAAAATAAGATTATCTTTTTATTAAATGACTTGCCATATGATAAATATATTATCTATATCGGGTATTTTTTATAAATAAAAAATCATCACCTAATTTTCTCTAAATATCAGTTCCTAATCATTCTCAGGAAATAATACTTTCAAAAAGGCTCTTATAATGCAATTAATTAATTTATCGCCTTTTTTAATTTTTTTAGCTTGCTTATTAAACCTTCACTCCATTTCCCTTCAGATTTTAATAAATACAGCTAAAATTATAAAAATTTAAAAGTTTTACTTGATTTTATTCCATAATTAACATTACTTATAACTCATTTAATACTTATCAGCGATCGAAATATCTATTAAAATCCCTTAAATTATTTGAATAAAACAAATATATAAATTATGCAGATAAAAAGTAAATTTTTAACTATAAGAATTTTAGGATAAATTTTTTTTTGATATATCATTAGTGTGATTATACTTTATAATCGATTGAGTGGAATGATAAGTTTATTTTAACTGGTGGTATATTTATTTAAAGAATATAATGGAAAATTGAATGATATATTATTTATATCAGGAGTTAATTAAAATAAGGATTAGTATCTCTTCTATTAACTAAAAGATAACCAAAATTTGAATGGATAAAATAAGCAGTGATGATTATAGGTAACATGATGATAAGTACAACAAATGTAATTATTTTGGCTATATTATATATATATATAACTAAAAAGAGTAATGATTTAGTATTTATGTTAAGACAAAAGACTAGAGAATAATAGTGATAAAGCTAGGGAATGGAGACAAGAAAACTAAGTTAAATGATTTGTCTTTTTCGATTTGTATTAATATAGCCCTATAAGAACAAAACATTTTTGGTATAAAATATTTCTACAGTGTGGTTTTTATTCAATGCGTATATAATACATTTTTCGTTTTTTTAAATTTAACATATTTTTTGTATGAATTTGCAATTATATGAATATTCTATTGTAAGAATGGATTCTTACGCTCGAGTTTAATCGCCAAATTGCAATATTTTTCCAGTCTGGGCTAAAATCAAGCCTAAATATATTTTTATATTCAAAGGGTGTAGTGGTTCGAAAGTAATTTTATGCGTTATAAGCAATTCATTTATTCGCAACCAATAGGAATTTGGAAGATATTGTGTATATTAAGTTTTACGCCAGCAAAACCAATAAAAGCCACAATTAAGCAAAAAACTCGTGTTTACAAAATTTCAGCTTTGAATATATAAAGATATTTTTTTCTAAAAAAAACTAATTTAGATAAATCAGAATCAAAGGTTCATTTACTCATACTATTCTAATCCAAAATATATCACCTTACCATTTATAAAAATCAAAGTAAATTATAAAAAAAAGAAACAGATTATATATAATCGTAGAAGCAGGAATGGTCGATGTTTCAAGCCTACTGAATGATGTCTTATCAGGTTAGAATTCATTTTTTAATTAAAAAAAAGCTTAAATATAGAAAATTTTAATTTGTTCTATTAAGTAAACGATTTATTCAAATAATAAAGATAACATTCTACCGTATTTTTAGCTTTGGAATTTGTTCCTTTAGAGATCCAACATTTATTTCAAGAAATTAAAGATTTAGACGAAAAAGTATACAGTAAACTCATATTTATTATATAAAACCCTAATTTTATTAAACTACATTTCTAGATTTAATCAAGTAAAGTTTATAAATCTTTTTTTTTTTTAAAATTAGAAATAGAAAAAAATATACTAAAATCAGAAAGAAATTGGGAATCTCATTTAACGATTGAAGCAAACAAGGCAAAACGATCAGATGAAGAAACCAAGATAGTGAAATCTATGTTTAAGGACTTTTCGGAGGCGGATTTATTGTACCAGAAAAAGATCGAGCTTGCTTCAAAGGCGCTATTAATAATTGAGCGACATTCAAAGAAACTGGATTTTGAACTTAGAAAGGCAAATAACTTTGAAAGTGGTAATTTATTGAAAACGGCTACTTTAGGACACGCGCGACAAAGCAGTGAAACCTTAAATCTAAAAGCGAATGGGTATAAAATCGATCCTGGATCGTTGTACAAGACCCCAAATTCGAACTTAATGAAGAAGTATCCAAGTACAACAATGGCGCCTATTAATACAGGAATCGGCAGTCTCAACGGTGGTAGCAATAGCAGCCTAAACAAAGCTTTTACGCCAACACACTCAGGCGATGGGGGTTCTATTTTACATGCTTTGTCAACAACCGACAGTAAAGTATCTGAAAAGAGCAATAAACAAAATACAGGTATAAAAGCTGTCTCATTCCCAGATTCGTTAATAAAGGCACAGAGTATAGACCCATCAACAGTGTCTCGTGTTCAAAGTAACGTTAAATCATTTTTATATATATACATTTTCTATTCTTTAAGCTTGCTTAAACAGGGTTATGATGAGTATATTAGATTTTCTAGAGTATTTTTGCTACTATAGTTAATGACTAATAATTTTTTTAAATTTCATACTTGATTTAGAGAGAAAAGTCATGGGATCAGTCGGTACGCAATCAACAAGAAAGCAAAAAAAGTAATTTATTTCATTTAAATAACATTTTCGTTTGGTTTTAATATCATAATTGTATTTATGAGCTGGTGAAATTATAACTATGAGAATTTTAATAAGGTGGATTCGTTTTTTTTAAAATTTTTATTTTTGGGATAGGGTTGGGGCTAGTAACAGGCTTGGACAATCACAGAGTGCATCGAACGCAGATCTTTCAAATGGTGTAGACGAATCAGACGATCAGCTATACTGTTTCTGTAGACAGGTAAAAAGAAAAACTAATTTAAATAATTCTTTTGAATTTATTATTTTTGAACAATAAGCAGAAAAATAATATGGGAGCGAAGCAAATGAGAGAAATCAGGATTTTATGTATAAATTTATATATGGTTTTTTTTATAAATAGATATCATTTGGAGATATGGTGGCTTGCGATAGCGAGGTAAATGATATATATAAGTATACTAGCGAATTATTATATTTTTTGTTTTGGAAGTGTTTTTGGGGTTAAATTTCTGTTTTTTTTTATTGTGATAGAGCTGCAAGTATGAGTGGTTTCACTATGAGTGTGTTGGGCTGAAGTCGCCGCCAGTGGGATCATGGTTTTGTAGTTTTTGTAAGGAGAAAAAAAGTGGGTGAAGAATGAAGGAGAAAAACTATACAATTTACTAGTATAGAGAATTATATGTATATTATTTTTAATTTTTATATTAAATAAGAAAGAAAAAAAATTTTTTTTAGGGGGAAGTATATAAATATTTGGGATAAAAAAAAAAGTGTAAGTGATAGAGTAAAGTTAATAGTATTAAATATGAAAAAGGGGGAGAGAGGGAGGGAAGGAGGGAGGTACTATTTGGAAGATATTTTATGAGGGAATTAATAGTTTTCAGACTTTTTTGGGGAGTTAATTGAGAATTGGTGGGAGTTGAAGGGGGACCAAATTCCTCTGACGCTGGGGTTGTTTGAAATGACGGGTTTTTTCCATAGTTGGTTGTAGTTTCCAGAAAAGCCGAGTAGTCGTTGGAGGGTATTCTCGATTTCATCGTTAGAGCTATTTTTAACGCAGTATACGCGTTGCCTTCCGTTAGCTAAATTGGAGTATGAGAATTTAAGATAAGGGATTAGGGGGAAATTAAATAGATATTTGATTTAATTTTTTTAAAAGAAAGAAGTGCAAGTAGTATATGAATATCGATGATTAAGAAAGATTGAAGAGTGGAGTAACGGTAGTATGTATAGTGTGGATATAGGGTATGGGTAATGAAGAGGGGGAGAGGTAAAGAGGTAAGAATAAATATTTAATGGGAAGGTAAGTGGGTGGAATAAATACCATAAAAGGCTCTAATGATGGGGTGTCTGCTTGGTCTAGGCTGAACAACAAGTTCGATCATTGGGAGTTTTTTAGCTAGCTCGATAGAGTTTTTAACGATGTATTCTTTGAAAGCTTTGCTGCTGCCGCTGGTTTCGCAGTAGTTGAGGACGAGTTTCCTGCAAGGGAAAACAAAGGAGCCGACACCGTTTCGGACGATTGGGGCAGATATGTGGACGTTTTTAGCTTGCTTGATTGCGGCAGCTATTGCTGAAGGTAATGTCGAACTCATTTTTTTTTATTTTTTTTGGTTTGATTTTCTAATCGCTTTGCTAAAAATTTGGAATTCGTAGAAATTAGAAAAGGAAAATTATAGTGGAGTGTAGCTATAATGCTGATCAGATTAAAGCGAGAAAAAAAAAGTTTATAAGTACAGCTGATTTAATCCAGAAAAAACCAAGTAAACAAATATCCAATAGAATTTGATAATGAATTGGTGCATAATTTGGGCGAATGGTTATGGCGTATTTATAAATATTCATATATGATTGGCATATCAAGGCAATAAGTCTAATAGATATTTATAGGTGTTAATTATTGGCTTATTTAGCTATACAAGAAATATTTAGAGTAGTGAAAAAAGAAATAGGTTTTATAGATGGGTATTATTTTGAATATTGTTGATTATTGGCGATTGAAAAAAGGATGATAATTGGGTGATAAAATAGTTAGGGGAATGAATAGGGTACGATTATTGGTAGTTAGCAGATAAGGATAGAATTATAGTAATATATCATTGGGTATATCAAAGAAAGTGCATTACAGCTATCGAATGAGTAATCAGGGAAGTTGGGATAATTCGCAGAAAAATGGACTAAAGAGTTCATTCGCTTTTATTTTAAAAAGGAAAAATCAGGTGAATGGCTTCATAAACGCCCACTTAATAAATAACCGCTCACTGTATTATGGCTTTGGAAGAGTAGTTTTCTGTAGAGAGATAGAATTTAAGTATAGATAGTGTTTCTGTATAGGCTGTAGAGAGAGTGTCAGAGAGGATATAGAGTTTAAGCCTCTGTGAAGGTGGAGGTTGTGTGGGTAAAGTTGAAGAGGATTTGTGGGTAAAGTTGAAAAGGATTTGTGGGTAAAGTTGAAGAGGATTTGTGGGAAGAGAACTGCAACTATAATTTCACCAAATAATTCTCAGCTGCCTTTAGCCTAAACACAATTCAGCCAATAATCAGATGATTAAAAATCTAGCCAATAATTGACGATATTGAGACGCATTAAAAGTCAGCGGCAAAAACCGCCGATAATTCCAGCCAATAATCGTTAAATATAAATTAGTAAGAGTAGCAAACAAACCCTAAAATTTAACTGTATAATTAAATTGCCTATAATTACTATTATACTGTATATAACCACAAATCAGTCTGAAAAGATGCACCAACTTAAACTCTCTTTATGGTTTTAAAATTGAGTTCAAAATAGAAAGTCCTCGCAAGAATTAATACATTTATTCCTCTCCTCTCCCCTCCTCACATTCAACTAACAATCTCTTTACAAATAATATAGTATAATCACACCCCCTCCCCCAGTACTACAAACCCCTTACACCTCTATTTACTGTGTCTTTCTTATAATGGCTAAAGGCTCGATAAAAGCCAGTCCCAGGATCTCCCCTGATTCTGATACCTCTGATCCCACTCTTTCTTTTTTTAGTAAATTTCCTCCTCAATCTATCTCCCATCTACAATCGCTCAGTTTAGCACATTGACTTATTTTAACTATCCTTATCTCTAACAAGTTTCTTTTTTAATTTACATAGATAAGCCTCATACGATAACCCTCTTAGTTTCTACCTTTCTATTCTTGCTCTACGTCGCTTTTTACACTAACGATACTGACGAAAATATCAACAACAAATGGGGTCTCGGTGCCGGTTCAATGGTCTTTATTATTATCGGAATCGTTCTTTTCCGTGACGGCCCTTTCATCCGCCCACACCCTGCCATGTGGCGCGCTGTATTGGCCATGAACGTCTTGTATGAAATGGGTCTCATTTACATCCTCTTCCAAAATAAAGCCAGCGCCAGAGGTACCATGAAATTCTTTGATAGCAAACTCGGAATCCCCCTTCCCGAAAAATCTTACGCCGAAAACTGCGAATTTACCCCTGCAAACGTCTGGGTAACTATCTCCCTTCCAATGTTTCGAAAAAAAATTATTAATGTAAATTATTATCTCCCTCCTTATTCATTTTTTTCATTTCTTATCTCATTTATAGGACGGTATAGATATTTTTGTTCTTGCTCATTCCCTCGGCTGGTTTGGAAAGGCCCTGATTTTACGCGATAATCTCATATGCTGGATCATCTCTATCTTCTTCGAACTGTGCGAATACTCCCTAGAACATCAACTTGCCAACTTTGCCGAATGTTGGTGGGACCATGTAATACCCATCCCCCTCCCCCCCTTATAATTTCTTCCCTTTTTTATACCGCATTTTTTACCCTAGCTCTTTCTCACATTTATATCCCCCTTGCTCTATAGTGGCTTTTGGACGTTTTGATTTGTAACTGGCTAGGAATTTATGTCGGAAATCGATGGTGCGAATATTTCGAAGTCAAAGTAAAATTTCTCCTTCTATCTGCTCATTAAATCCCATTCGCTTATATCCATTTATATTGATCATTAAATATTTTTAATCTTTAATCTCCATTGTAAAAAAAATAAAAATAATAATAAAAAGACTTATCAATGGAACGGTATCAGACAAATACCAACAATCAAAGGCAAAATCAAAAGGGCTGGTGCTCAGTTTACCCCCCATAGCTGGACCAGCTACGAATGGGCCCCAACAAGAAGACTATTCAACTATTTTGGTTTCGTTATCCTTATCTTAGCCTTCACCTTAGCTGAACTAAACGTCTTCTACCTCAAATACTTGCTATGGGTCCCTCCTGAGCATTACTTGGTCATTGCCCGTTTATCCCTCATCTTCCTTTTTGGAATCCCTTGTGTCCGTGAATATTACGAATTCTACTCTAACCCGTAACCCCCCCCCCCCCCCCCCCC
>LSSN01000209.1:15191-35365 GCA_001970855.1 Smittium culicis
CCCCCCCCCCCCCACCATACTTCTTTTTTTACATACTTTATATACTTTATAGCTATTTTAATTATACTTTTTATTTTCCATTTTTTAGAAATTGTAAAAAAATCGGTATTCACGCTTGGCTAATGGGCGCAACTATCTTGACCGAGCTACTAATCATTTTCAAATTCTCCTCTGGCGAATTCACCAAACCTTTTCCCAAACACATCGTTTACGGCTGGTCAATCGCTTTTTCTCTTGTCATCTTGTACGCTGTTTGGCAATTTTACATCAAACCTCGCTTCTTTCCAGCTAAAAAGGAAAAAGAAAATTAAATTGGTCTCTATATCCTCTCCCCCACTTTTTTAGACAACTTGATAAATTATCTTACTTTTTTAAATTGCCCTTATTTTTCTTTTGATATATAAATAAATATTTCATTACTTTAACCCTATCAACTACTATATTCATCCCCCTAGTATATTCTATCTCTTTATTAAATTCTGGTTTTATAATTTCAGTTTAATTTTGAATTTTCTTTTAATTAAATTATATCACCTTATTATTTGCGCTAATGTAAAAAATATTTATGTTAACGAAATGTATATATTGATATACATCTGAAATATTTTAATGCTTTACAATTAATATAAAATGATTTTAAAATCAAACTTTATTACATTTTTAAATATAAAATGGTAGTATTATTACAATAAAATTCCGAGATTTAAAAAAAAAAGGTAGTATTATTACCTAAACAAGTTTTATCCAATAATATCATTTGATGGTCATCTATTAATACTATCGAAATAGCTTATTAGTCAAATTATTTTTTAGTTCTTTTTTACATATAACTATTTTTTTGAAAATTAAAAAAAGTTGTCTTGCCCTTTAAACACTATACTAAAAACGAAAATCATTCTTTTGCTCGCTGTCCATTTTACGTATAATATTCATTTCCTTAAACAGAAACTCAACACCTCACCATTTCTCCTCTCCACACTTCCCCTACTCATAAAAAAAAAAAAGCAAAAGGATTAATTATAATTGATTCTACCCACCTCCCAATTCAGCTACAAATACATTTGTAATTAAAATTTATAAATCAATAGTAATAACTTCCCCCACCCCCCATCCCGCAAAAATCCAATATCAAGTTAGAATAGAACACAGTCGAATACAATAATAAACGAAACAACATATTTATTAGAAACGATGAATTCGAAACCTGATAAAGTTAACTCACAAATTAAGCTCCTTGAAGGTCAGTTGTAAACTAAATACACTATTTTACCCACTAAAATCGAAAATCTTGACCATACTTTTTCTCAACTTTTTTTTCTTTTTTAGCTACAATCAACATGCATAAGAAAATGCTTGATTTGAAAAAGAAGATCCAAACTCTTTCGAAAACAGATAGAAATTTTAACCACAAACCCCCTGCTACAGAATTTACACACTCGACCTCACTACCTAAGAAAGCCAAAATTGAAACGCGCGATCCTAAGCCTATACCTCCAATTCATACACATACTTCACCTAATGCATCCTTCAATTCTTCTCAAATAACCGTTACAAATCTAGAAAAAAAATTTTCACGAGGTATATTTTTCTATTAATTTCTTATTTATTACCCACTTGAATATTCCTTAAATAACATACCGCTTCGTTGAATTAATTAGATTCTCCTCATGATAATAGCAGGTACGGTTTTAGATTTCTTTAAGATATCTTTATTTTATTATTATATAATCAGCTATTTTGTTATCAATTTATATATTTACGTTATATATGATTTTTGTTCTTCTTAAAATGCTAGTTTCTTACCCAAGCCTGCAAAAAAATATAATAAATATCGTACCATACCTCATAAGAATAAGACCCTCGTTAATACCCCTGACTCTAAATCTAGTAATTCAAACGGTATCGCAAAAATATCTTTTCCTCATATTCAATTATATTTAGTAATTTATTTAATTTTTTACCCTCATTATCTATCAAATTTTACTTGTTTTTACAAATTTTTGCTAATTGTAGATTCTAGTGAAAATACTAGTTTATCCCAGCTCAAACCCAACCCGTTCGTTCAAACTTCCTACGGGAAAATCGTAAGAATCGATGTACTTAAAAAGAACAAAGAGTTAAAGTAAGCACCGCCACCCACCCCCCTTCCCCTTCCCCTTTCTTTATTAATCTATCCTTTCCCAGAAAAAAATGCTCATATTCTCATTTCATCCATTTGATAAAATGTACTTGTATTTTCTCTTTACTTTTAGTCTTCTATCCCAAAACCTTAAATCTAAACAAAATCAATTAAGATTAGCAAAAGCAGGTAAAAAATACACATTAACCTTTTTCTTTTTGATTCTTTATTCACGAGTTCATAATTAACTGATTTCTTTCAATAAACAAATCTTCAGATTTCCTTCAAAAAATGATCAACTCGAAATCTCAATCGCTGGCAAAAAAAAGGAATAAACTTAAACACTGCCCAAATTTCCTTAAAGGCTTCTGCAAATTTTCAAAAACTAGCTGCACGTATAGGCATCCAACAAGCCAGTTCCAGGTGCCCCATTGCACAAAATTCCAAAGAAACCAGTGCAAGCTCGACCAAACTTGCCAGTATGCTCACGTTAGAGTAAGTGCAACTGCCAAAATATGCAAAAATTTCGTTATTAGCAGACACTGTAAAGACGGTTTCAGCTGCAAACTAAAACACGTTTACGCGTGCCCTTTCTACTTCAACGAAAAAAATAAATGCCAACGAATTCGTTGCCCTTACCCGCACTATATCTTATCCAACAAAAACAACAACAATGACTTTACCACAAACCAAATGACTAATAAGTCCTCTTCGACCACTGGCTTTAAACAATCTTTAAATGCTCTAAATTTCAACAAATCTCTCACAATAAATAATACCCCTAGTTATAAACTTACCGATACGAATACTGCTACTTCCAAAAGTACTCCAAGTTTCAACTCAGTTCTCTGTAAGCTAGTTTACCGATATTTATACTTACCATATGCCTATATTTCATTACAATTGTCGGATTCACCTTAAAAATTATTCCACTTTATAAAAACAATTTCTTATTATTTATTTAAAATTTTTTTCCATGTCTACACCTACCCCCCCTTTTTTTCTTTTGCCTACTTTTTATGACTCCCAAAAAAAAAATAGTAAAAGGTAGCCCTGATAAATCCTTGATCCCGGAAACTAAAATTTATAAACCTGATACCGACCCTCTATCTAACTCCAATAATGAATCAGATTCTGGTTCTGATTCTGATCATTCTTTAAAATGGTACTTGTGATAAAATTTAATAAAAAATCAGCCCTGAATGTCCCTAACTGTGTTTGCATAAATTATCAACCTGTGTGAGTACAAATTAAAAAAAAAATTTTTTGACTTTTTTAACTTGTGCGTTTTAATTCTTTCTATTAGCTTCCCCCTTTCTTTTTATACTGATTCTAAATAACTTGTAATTTTTTTTCCTACTCTATTTTTTTTTTTTTTAGCAATTTTAAAGAATAAAACTTTTGACTGCAATTAAATTTCTTTTATTTTTAATTTTATTATTTCTGCTTGCATTTTATACAAAACAACACCCCTCACCTTGTCCAGATTTAAATTTAATTTTTTTTTTTTTTTAATTGATAAAATAAAGGCCGTTTCTTGGAATTTCTGTTTGTTGCATACTTTGAGCTAAAATATATAGACCAGCAGCTATATCCTTCATTTTTATTATTTTCGGTGACATTAATTAACAAAACTTCTAACAAACCTTAATTTAACTTTACATACATATATATATCAAGGTTTCTACTGTTCCAAAGATAGTTTTCTGCATATAAAAAAATTCTCATCGGGGCCATGAGCCTCTTCCAATTCTTTGATTGAATCGAAGAGCTTTTTGTTTCTACTTTCTTTAGAAATATTAAATCGAAACCTTTTTTTCTTTTTTTCTTTGATTATCTAAATATTTTATTTTTGTTAATTTGTAATTAGCTTGTTTGAGTTTATTTAAATTAGAATTGGTTTATGTTAAAACAAAATAAATTGTATAAATAAAATAAAGCTTGGTTAAAATTTATTAAATATTAGGGTAACTTATTTGTTTCGTTAAAGAGGTTTAATAGTAGTTGTAAAATTGACCAAAACTTACCGTATATTCAATTGTTAGTGAATTAATTTGTTTAAAATCTGTTTCCTTTTGTTCTAATCGTCAAAAATACGTGACTATTTAGGGCTTTATTTTATTGCGATCAAATTTTTCAATTTAGTAGTTGATTAATCATTTTTTTATTACTTTAAATTTAAGTTTATAAAATTTACACTTGATTCATTGAGGGTTTGCGCACTAATTGCAATTCAAGTTATATGTGATGTGAATATCTAGGGTTTTGTAAATATCAATTGAAAATTCACCAAGTTAAATTTAATTAATTTAAAAAAAAGTCCAAAAACGCTTTATTTTATTATTATTATCTTTTTGTTTTATTAAGAGCACCAAGATTTACAAATTAGTCTCGTTTGTGTCTCATCTCAAAGTTCATTTTAGAACTTCCACAAATGTATTTATGTTTAAATAATCGATGATCTCAGTAGCGACCTTCCAAGGCACATGTAAACATCTTGTAATTCTGCGATAAGAAAATGGAAACCACTAGTCGATAAACATCAATATATTTTTTATAACATATCAATAGTTGGACAACAATTATAAATACAATTTTTTAGGATCGCTAGTAAGGAGTTATAATGTTTAATGGCATGTATAACGAATATATTTATGAGCGTATACCATAAATGCAGTGGTTTTTATACTAGATATAATAAATTTTCGTGTCACAACTTTTGATTATTATCAACTAAAATAGTAAATAAATAGTAGTGAATCTTTTTTTTTGAATTTTATCAAAAAGATCGAGTACAAATAAAAATAAGGTGTATTTAGATATATGAATATTATTTAAGGAAATAGCAATTAATAATAATAATAGTAATAAGTACGCGCTAGTACCAAATAAAGGGGGAGGGTAGTTTTTTGTAGATAAAAATTGACATATACATAATCAGTTTTTCTTTTGTTTTGGGGCTTTTATAGCAGCTGGTGTACCAACAATCTTTTTCCCAGTTGCTTTAAGTTTTGGGTCTGTGGCACTTTCAGTTTTTTTTTTTTTCTTTACTGCTTCTATACTGCTGCCTTGTTCGTCCTTTCTTTTTTTTGAAGTTGATGGCTTAACTGTTGGAAGATCAAGTTTTTTTTTTGCTTGTTTCGGCGTACCAGGAACTAAAATATCTTTATTATCTGCATTACTTGTCACTTCTGGTTTTAACATCGTGTTTGAGGAAGTTTTAGGTTTAGAATCGTCGGTATTAGCATTTTGAAATACTGATGTACTGTTTGATGTTTTGCTCATATCTTTATCCTGTAAGTTTGTAGATTCTGTATCTGCCTTAAGCTTTTGGATCAAAGTCGAAGAAAGATCAACTTTTGTAGCTGGAGTCTTATTTTGAATAGATAAATTTTTATTTACAGATCCTGAATTTAAGCTGTTATTAATTAGCGTCTTTTTTTTCAAATTATTAGGGGGAGGTACTTTAGGTCTTGTTCCATAGCCATATCTAGATTTCATAGGCAGAATTTCATCCTCGACTAGTGGCGTTAAATGATCAAGAAGATCAGAATTAGCACTCAAGTATTTTTGCAGAGTAATGTATGGATCTTCATCAATCGACTCTGGGTCATTCTGGTCATTACTTTCACCAACGCTACCGTCGCCAGAATCAGGATTTCCGTTAGATGAAAACAAGGAAAATTTAGGCAAGCCAGAGAATTTTTCAGTTAAAAACGGAACGAATAAACCTATCTGACCAGTCAAACTCGAAACTTGGTTCCATAAAGGAGGTGGAATATACTTCAATTCGTGGATAGAAAGACCGCCAGCTACGGAGCTAAATTTATTTCTTGCTTTTCCGAACCAGAGTTCGTTCGGGATACCTTTATTAACGTCAATACCAAACTCCTTATCAAGTCCAAGCTCTTTGAACCCGAAAAAGTCGTCACCGACTGCCGATAGGTCGCCAT
Organism: Smittium culicis; assembly: GCA_001970855.1. Taxonomy (NCBI): domain Eukaryota; kingdom Fungi; phylum Kickxellomycota; class Harpellomycetes; order Harpellales; family Legeriomycetaceae; genus Smittium; species Smittium culicis. The sequence goes on from LSSN01000209.1 coordinate 21,264, forward strand.
TTACTAAAGAATCATCATTGGTCAATTCCATCAAGTCATCAGCTTGGTTATTTGATGCGCCCTAAAATTATCATTCATGGAGTTATATAGTTTAAAAAATTATAAAGGTTAAAATTAATTTATAAAAAAAATGAATTTAGGTTTGTATAAAACTTTGCAAGTTCAAAAGAATGTTGTAAAAAAAAAAAAAGAATAATTTAAATAAAATTGAACCGAGAAGGATAAAGAATTTACAGATACAAGCTCTTCATATGATCGTAGTAACTTTTTTTCAGTGTCAGCTATTTTAAGTTCCATTTTTTCAATGCGTTCATCGCAATAAAATTTGAGGTCGTCGAGACTTTCAACACCATTTTCGTGTAGAGCGTGAGCTAAAATAGCTTCACTGGACATATTTTTAGAGTGGTTATCGGTGTATATACGCAGAGTTTGGCCCAAGTTAGTAATATATTGGATGACTACTTCGCTTATTATACCTAAAGCCTGGGCAGTAAGCTTTTCAAATCCAACATGAGCTAGAATTAAACTACAAATACGATTCATTAGGTGCGAGCCAGAACTTTTGTTCAAATTGAGTTCATGAAGGCTTTTTATTTTTGACGCTGAAAATTTAGAAACTCCTTTGCTTGTCTTGATTTGCTGGGCAGCTATCCTTTGATTATTCTCAGGTATTGACGTGTAGGGGAGATTCAAGCCCTTTTTTAAAGGAGTGTCTTTAATATTATCTAAAGGCTTACTATCCTCATTGTTGTTATCAATTAACGAGAATTTGTCAATGTCTAGGTTTAGTTCAAAATCATTATCAAATGTTGATGTTTGGTTTTCTGCTAAGCTGTAATTTCCTTCATAATATCCAACGGATATGTTGAATTTAATGATATTAATCTTGTTGTCAATAATTCTAATTCGGCTTAATGAATCGATGGTATTGCTCATGCTGCTAAACATTTTATTTTGAGGAAATTTAGCACAAGGGAATTCAGATATTTTTAAAGGAGGTTTAGCTTTTAATTTTAAAGAATCGTAAGAATCAAAATCTACATGTTTACAATAGCAGTTTTTTTTTAAATCAGGGATTCCTGAAATTATGTCATAAGAGCTGTTATACCCTAAATGGGAGTTGACTTGTAAATTTGATTTAAAATCATTCATTAAATCAAGGGTTAGTTTTTGTCGTTTTAAAATCGAGTTGAATTTTGATCTGTCAGTAGAGGACGCAGTTGAAGTGTTCACTTGGTCAGAAAGAGCTTCGTCTAAATCAAGGTCATCCTTAGTATAGATTATTTTTGGGAAAAACTCGCCAGGTGTAGAGGATAGCGGGCTTTCATAATATTCAATTTTTGAATGAGATTCCAAAGCAAAGTTTTCCATTTTATAGGAAGTTCTTAATAGCGCTTTTTGATTAGGGAAATCTGTTTTAAGTCTTTTCATAGATTCAATAGCACAATTAGATCTAAAATCCTTACTAGTACGTTCCCAAACCTCAGAATCGTTGAAAAAATGCTTTGACATTGAACACAAAGTGTCATTAACCCTTTGATATACTCTTTTTGAATTAGCCTTGGACTGATCATGATTAACGCTATTTAATTTGCTTGTTTCGCTGGAAACTCCATTCTCGCTAATAATGGCATGCGGAATAACATTTTCTGGCAAAAAAAAGTTAGGGTCCGAAGGCTGGAAAGTATCCAAATCCTTGTTATAATTAGTAGCGCTTGAATCCAGCTTTTTAAGGCTTGACAATGAATCAGTGGTGCCAGCCGGAGATTTCGAAGCGTTTTCTGACATTTCAGGGCTAAACAAGCGGTTTGATTTCGAAATTGAGTTTCCAAAGTCATTTACTGTTCCACTATCGCTATCATCGCCAAACTCAGTGTTAAGTTCATCATCATTGTCAAAAAGCATGCGTTCCATAATTTTATAATCAGTAACTTTAGATAATAGTTGGTCAGCCTTTTTAACAATTAAATCGGCTTGTTTTCTATATGGGTGACTCTAATTTGAATAAAAATAAAAAAAAAAGGATTGTTAGAAAATGCATGGAGTAATTTAAAAAAAAAACTTCTTTTGGGAAATTATCACATTAGGGAGTAGAATGATCTTACTGGGGCAGTATTGTATTGATAGCAGTTATTTCTGATTAGTTTAATATCGTCTTCGAATTCTTTTTTACTTCTATAGTAAAGATTTTTTAGGCGCTTAGACATTGTTCCCAAATCCATTGGATTTGATATTACATCATAGTAGTCAGGAGCATCACGTCTTTTAACTTGAGACAGGAAAGGGAGAGATATGGAACCCATGTTTTTAATTTCAGTTAGAACGTTTTCAAGGCTGGTGTATAGCTCTTCTTGACCTGGAATTTCATCAGAGTTCCATTTATTTTTTTTTGGGCGAACTTCAGATAATAAGTTAGCTAGCTCTACAGAAGATAGGTTAACCTGTTCGCGATTGAGATCAATATAAGCAGCCAAGTTTTTAATTCCTGGTATAGACGATACTTGACTAGAGACATTGTCTAGTTTTATTTTTTGCTCTTTTCTGGATACGCTTTCTTTAATTGATATACGGTCAGATTCAAATTGTTGAACTTCTTTGATTGAGCTTAAATCATTTTCTAAGGTGTGATAAATTAGCCCTACAGGAACAATTTGTTTGTTGTGTTGGATCTGGCTGGTGTTTTCTTCTATCGGGTCATAAGAAGGGCTTTGAGAAGTATTTGAAATCTTATTGTCATATTTTGGGGATGCATTAGTTTCATTGATAATACCATTTGTGTTGGTATTGTTAGATAACTTATCATTGGAAGAAAACCAATCTGAAACGATGTCAATAGAGTTGGAAGTTTTGACTTTTAACGAGTTATCTATTTCTAAAGAGGAGTCGTTTTTTAAGTTTGTAGTTGGGATATCTTGATTTTCAGAATTTGAGCTACTTTCATCAAAATCGTCAAATTCTTCAATCTTTCGGGATAAATCCTTCGAGAATAAATCATTTTCTTCGTCTTTGAGGCTTTGAGAATCTAAGGGTAAAATAAAATTGAGTAAGATGAAATACATAAAGGAAGAGAATTGTGGGATATAAATATATAAATACCGTTTTGAATATCAAAATCATTGGCAGGCGAGGTTAATTCAACGAGATCACGAGTTTTTTCAGAGGATAGATTGGATAGTTCAACAGAATTTAATTTCGGTGAATTTAGAAGTTCTAAGGAGGCAGATAGGTCTTCAGAGCTACAACTATCACAATTAAAAGGGTAAATGGCAGAGACGTATTGTTCGAAAATGATTGCTCTTACGTATACGGCAGCGAGCATTCGAGAAAATTTGTCATTTTTTAGATTGGAATCAACTTTATGTAAGGGAGTAATGGAATCAGAGTCTGAGCTTATAGATATTAAAGGGATGTTAGGTGTTGGGTGAGGCTTGAGGGGGTTTTGGTGAAGGCTATTATCAATATCTTTTGATGGTATAAATTCTTCGGATATAGAGGAATCAGGAATGTCAGATAGCCAGTCATCTTTGCAGAAAGTCATAAACTCTTTCCATTTATCGATATTTTCGAGGGAATTTTTTAAGAATAGTAAGAAATCCGAATTTATGTAACCAGGCCATAAGTTCTTCCTATCCAATTCGCGAGCTATATTGTAAGTTTTCAATGCCCATTTTTCGCTTGATAAAGATATTTGATTAAAATCCATACGAGCAGAATCGAAGTTTGGAGGTATTCGAAAGCAATAAAAAAGAGTTAAATAGTTGAAAAAAATAAAAGTGTGATGAATTTAAGCAGTATGTACAATCTTAAAAACAAATAAGTAAATAAGTAAAAGCAAGAAAGAGAGGAGTGAGAGTTCTTATTGGCGTATGAATACTGTAAATAAAAGCGAGATGTGGAGATTGATAAACTGTAGCACACAAAAAAAAAAAACTAAAATCGCGTAAGAGGAGTATTAGAGTATTTCATGAATTTGATATAACAGAATAGTTTAAACGGCAGAACGCAATTTAAATTGTTCAAAAAATATATGGCTGCTTTAGCTTCTTTTTTTATTTATTTTGGCAGTGCTTATATTCAAATACTGGCGTTGAATCCAAGAAATGCAACAATTATCGCGAGACTATCTATATCTAAACACAAAAAAAAAAAAAATAGTCCATATACCACCACAGTTTTTAGGCTGCTTATAATTGGCTGCCTCGTAATATCCAATCATTAACATCATAACTAACACTTTAGATCTTTTATAATACAAATGAGTGGCAATCAAGAAAAAAAAGCGATAGTGTCCTCGAAACACTCGGAAATGCTATAATCATAAAACTACAACCAGCTCTACGGAGCCCAAAATCATAAAACTACAACCGACTCTACGGAGCCCAAAATCATAAAATATAGCCTACCCTACGGAACCCAAAATCATAAAACTATTACCGACTCATTGACTTAAAATTTATTGTTTATTGTATCGCATAGACACTTTCTGACACACACAACTCATAATTCATTACACTCAGTTCAGATTATTGTTTCTATTAGCCTTTGTTAGCTACTATTGTGCCTACCCATCCAAGTCCACCTTTAAGTAACATATATAATAATTTTTTGACCAGCGGATATTTCCATATAGTTAATGCATAGTTACAGGTCTAATAAGCCACTTAATCATATTGCGATTGATAGTAGCCATTTTTTAAATCTCATCAGCTTATTTTTAAATTCATTATGTCTAAAGTTGAGCTATTAAATGCACTATTGTACTAATGCTACTGAGCACCAAATCCCCTTATTTGTTTTAATTTGGTATAAGAATTATTTCCCGAAAAAATACAGTAGCTATAAATATATATAATACCTCACAACACAATTAAGTAAAACTTAACTCATCTAACCAACAACAATCTAAAGATATTCTCACCTCGAAACTATCTCTTTACACGCTAATATCTATATATTGGCTTACTAATTTACTTTGAATTACATTCGGATTAATGCACAACTGCTTTTTTTAAAAATATTTCCTTAACTAGTATAGAATAATATGTATAATTAAATTTAGAATTTATCATCGAATGGTTTAACTGATACAGCCAATAGTTTACCCTAATTCATGTTTGCAAATAAAATTTCTAAGGAAAAAAGCTCCGCTTCTCCGAAGAATATCTCATATTATTAAATATTTCGAAATGTTAAATTCGAATCTTTAATTTCAAGAAGAACTTTAAGCTTAACCTGATATATATTGGCTCTAACGTTTTTATTCTCATCTAAAATAGCCAATTAAATTTATTTGTAATTAAAACGTCCTGTAATGCTTAATTGAGCTTTTTATAATTGGCTACATCATCCTTTTTTATTTTGCATTTTCAAACAGTACAATTCTTGTGCAAATTTATAGAAATTCTGAACTTTTAGTTTGGCTATTGATTTCTATCTCTTTTAACATAGTGTTAAAATCCCAAACAGTTCCTTAACATTATCCATACACTCCCTCAGACAATACCATCAATATGGCTACCAAAGCACATTGCAAGTACTGTTTTGACGTCCTTATTGCAAGTCTCGAAAAACGCTCCCTATCAACTATTCAACCTGAATTTGACAACAGTATCAGGTATCCCATCTTGAACTCTTTTTTTTCGACCTAAATTAGCCAAAAAAATATTAGTTTTAAACTCCAAAATAAAACTACATTCCCCAACAGCCCACTTTTCGTCACTTGGAATAAGGTTAAAAACGGTCACGAATCGCTAAGAGGTTGCATAGGCACTTTCTCGAAAATTGATCTCGTATCGGGTTTATCCGACTACGCTCTTATTAGGTATTTTAATTAAAACGCCCCCAATATTACATACCTAGCATTATTGTTACTATATATTCAATTCTCTTTTATTTACGTTTCTAGCGCTTTTAGAGATTCGAGATTTAGACCCATTAAAAAAGATGAACTGCCAAACTTAATTAACTGGTAAGCTTTAAAATATTTATTTATTTATTGGCTCTCCCACTTTTATAATTCTTTCATTGTTTTAAATTTCATGCAATAATCATCTATTAACACATCAATAGCGTCTCGGTTTTAACTAACTTTGAGCCTGCTAAAAACTACCTTGATTGGGAGGTAAACTCTTCAGCTTAATGCACTAGATTAATAATTATGAATAATTTAACGCATATTGAAGCTTATCTTAAAACTCAATACTATTTATTTCAGCTTTTTAATATTATGTTCTATTTATAATTGTTTTCAAGGTCGGAAAGCATGGAATAATAATAAACTTTGTTGATAATGGCAAGAAAAGAAACGGAACTTTCTTACCTGAAGTTGCAGGTAACCAAGATACCTCTCTTTAATTAAATCAAACTTTCTTTTTTGACTACCCCCCCCCCCGCTCTTTATTTTCAAATTACTCCTGGTTATCTTTTTTGATCTCGATTTCAAAATACAAAAATTTCACTAAATCTATTTTCTTACTTGCTAGATGAACAAGAGTGGGATCACATAGAAACTATCGATAATTTAATTTATAAAGCTGGCTACGAACGCGAAATAACCAAATCTCTCAGAGAATCGCTACAAGTCACTAGATACCAAAGCTCAAAAGAATCCATGTCTTACTCTGAGTACAGTAAATTGTTAAAAAATTGATTCTTTCACCCTTTTCCCCCTCATATACTAATTATAACCTCAATGTAAACTCCTCAAAAAAAATTTTTGAAAAAAAATGAAATTTTCCATTCTCCATTTTCATTATAAATTATTTATTACTATCAATCCATCAAACATTAACTCTTCTTACATTCGAAATTAATTAAACTAAAATAATAAAGAAAACTTTAATTGAATTAATAAATAAACTATAATGGAAAGAAATTATACACTCTGAGCTATACCTACAAGATTTAAATTAAATAATTCGCCCTATTCTATAGTTTTGGGTAATGGTCTTAATCGCTCTTTATATGAAGGGTATACATTCTTAATTGGTCCAGTTTCATAATCGCTACCATCACCCAAATCAATCGCAAAGCTTGCTCTTTCTTTTTTAACATATCCAAACTTATTAATCGAGTCATCACTGTCAATCGTTGCTGCGTCATTATACAAAGACTGTACATCATAACTCATTATGCTTGAATTATCATTAAATCGATAATCAATACTTCCGCGGCTATAGGAATATAAGCTCGAACCATCGCTATATTTGCTCGCGGTGTTTGACTGTTTCTGGCTAATGTAATTAAAAGAATCTTCGCAAATGCTATTTCTAATCCCTAAACCTCCATTAAAATCAAATTCAAACTCAACTGGTGATTTTGCGAGTGGTTTATATCTAGCGCTAAATAGTCTAGCTTTAGCTGCAGCTTTAGGCATTTTAATAACCGACTCTTTATATTTATAATCATCGCTAATTGAGATTTTTCCCTTCATAGTGAAGTCGGAATTGGGTTTCTCGCTAGTTTTTGAAATAGTGGAAGTCGAGTCTTCAAGTTTTATATCTAGAACATCAATAGTTTGTAAAATAGATGAGCTATCATATATACTACAGTTTGAATCTTTTGAAAGTATTGCATTTCCAGAGTCAACCTCGCTATCTATATGTAAACTTTCACTATCAACAGCACCTAATTCAGGACAAGGGATATTTTCTTCATTATGAATATCCGAGTTATCACTTTGGCTAAATATATCGCTAGTATATTTCTCATTGTTAAAAGATTGGCTAGGCACTTCGCCTAAACTCATAATTGAACCTACTTGGGATTGTGAATTAGTTATTATTGACGTTGCACAGCTTTCAGGCCCAGTAATAGAATTATCATTTTCATTTAAAGCGCCATTGAGACCATCATAGCAGTCTAAATCATCAGATTGCTTACCAATAGCAATTGATTTTTTTGAATTGATTGAAGCAGGTTCTTCTAATAAAGTATTTTGAGACCTTGTTGAAATGATATAGTTGTTGCGGCTATTTTCATTAGTGCTAGATTTTGATTGGCAGTATTCGGAAGATTTTGTGTTAATTTCTTCTGATGAAAAAAGGCCACTTTCAGAATTTTTGTCTGTCTCAATTAAAGAGATATCCATCAGATCACTGGTAAAGCCAAGTTTTTTATCTATGCGGATTATATTTACGCCAATAGCCTCATCCTTAGCTTGGATAGAATCGGCTTCTGGTAGCATTTGTTCATACTTCTCTTCCCAAAAAAACTTTCTAGTGAGGTCATAAACAATGTTTGCAGCTTTATTTACAGAAAATACAGTATTTGATGGGTTTTGATCTTCAGAAAGGTAATCGGTACTCGAGATCTGTGTATTTATTTTTTTATCAAACGAATTCCTTTGAAAAGTTCCAGTAAACCCGCTGTCTAAATCATAAACAGTCTCATACTCTGTGTTACTAATATTTTCCATTGTAGTTAAAGGCGGCCCAATATTTGAGGTAGAATCAGAAATTGAATGATTCTCTTCAGCTAATATAATAGATAGACTAGACTCAGTGTTAACATCGGATGATTGAAGAGAAGCATATCCAGCCAAGGTGGTTGGTATGATATCAGATACATTTTTAGATACAGACGAGGATAGTTTTTTGGGATTGGGTTTCGATTTGGATATAGATTTAGATTTTGATTTAGAACGAGGCATTAATGATTTTATCTTGTTTTTTAGGAAGGTAATTTTTTTTTGGGTAAGGATATCCACGGCTGAAGTTCTTTTAAATGAGTCTGAATTATTAACATCGATAGATTTGGAGATAATGTTCATTGGTAAGCTTTCTTTAAATGTTTCGTTATTATAAAGTGTTGAACTGTTGTAAGACGGAATAGATTTTAGATTGATTCTGTTGGATTTGTTTTTAAATGCGCTCAATCTAAATAACCTAGCATTAGCTTCTGGGTTTAATTGTAACCCATATTTTTTTCCAGGCTCGCCTCTTCTAAATATAGAGATTCTTTTGGTCTGTATCTTATTCATTTTTTTAGTATTAGTAGAACTAACTGGTGTATTTGAATTAGTATAAGAGCTTCTTGAGTTAAATTTATTATTTTTTGCGTTAGATGAAGAGAATTCTTGTTTTCGTAAATTACAATATGCACTCTTTTGATACTGTTCAGAGAACTCATTGAAAATACCACCAACTGAGTTTGGATCATCAAAATACACATAATCGTACATATTAGGAAGTACAAGGAGTCTATTAAAGAAGTCTATCAACCTAGATTCGAACAAGTCTAGCAAGTTTGGAAATTTAATTTTTTTACCCATAACTTTCGGCTTTATTTCAGTATCTATTTTAAAATCTGGATAAAATCCAAACCAAATACGGTTAGAGGGGTATGGTTTAATTAAAACCAAAAATTTTGATGAAAGCGATTTTAAGCTAATTTTTAAGGAGAAGGGTAAGTTGATGTTTTTAGTTAAAATGATCTTGAACCTAGTGGTTATGACGATTCCGCCGTTATATTCAACAAACCCAGAGAATTTTGTTCCGTCGCTAGAATTGTGGTTAATTAAGTCGATATTACTAAAAATTGGAGGTGAGGAACCAGCATCAATTTTAGTTATTTCAAAGTTCGCTAAAGATCCTTGGAACTGAGATTTCATGAAAAGTGTGATTTTTTCTGAAATCATAAAACTGAAACTCTTTGTATGGATAATACCCAGAAGAAGCCTGGATATCAATGCATTTATTGCATTATTATTCGCGGATAAATCGATCGACTTTTGAACATTATTGAATACGAACTCACTATAATCAATCATATTTTTGTACCTGCTTTCAGATATGCTAGTGTGGATAGAAGATGAAAGCAGGAGAGCTAAGTACCAATCTTCTTTTTTAGCAGCCCTTTTGAAAAATAAAAAATATGAATTCTTTTGGGAAAAAATGGAATCAATTGAATCAGTACTATTATCATCCTTAATAGGTTGGCTGCAAAAAGGGCTATCGTGTGGCATCTTTGCCTTTGGAGTAAGTAAAATTGGCAGGTGGTTCTGATAGACTGAATTCTCAGTATCACCATACATAATACAAAGCTTAACACTGAAATCAGATAATAAAACTGAACCAACCCTGCGGCTTTTGTTAGAATGATTATAAAAAATGATGCAGTCATCAATTATTTCAGCATAATACAGTTGTGTTTTATTAAGAAGCTTAGAAGATTCTTCATCAGTTTTTAAAAAGTAAACTGAGTCATTGATATTAGATCTTTTAGTAGAAACTTTCTCATTTTCTACCCAATGGGTGCCATATGAGGAAAAAACCTTTAAGTATCCTGAAATGTACGTTTTGCATTCAGGCTTATTGTTGAGTATAGAAGTTTCGTTTATGTCATTATCTTCTGTAGAAAATTCGTAAGCTTTGGAAGATTTATTGTCATAAAAGTCGAATGTATCTGAATTAAAATTGATATTTTCAATGTTCGTAAAATCTCCTTCTTTAAAGTCGTAAATAATTTTTAAAGCTTTTTCATAAAGTAAACGTGATGATTTGTTGAGTATTTTTATTAAAAATTCTTGCAGTTCCTTAAAATGAATATGAATATCTGTAATACTGATACCCTTCAGCCAAGCAAAAACGATTGAAGCAGCTATAAGAGGAAAAGATATAAAACCAAGAAAAAACACTGTTGTATATGCCCACATTTTTAGTGGTAAATCGAGTATCGAATATTCATATAGTTGATAAGTAAATAAAAAAACTAATTATGGTTTACTAGTCGAGAAAACTTGAGATGTTTATTAAATATTGTCTGGTCTTAATATTTTATAATGAATAATTTGTGGCCAATAAGTTAAAGCGTCTACTTTTTATTTCAGGCGGTAATCAATGATCAAAACAGTAAAGATAATTTATCCCTATTATAAAATGCTTAACCCATCTACAGGCGGTAGACAATTTTTGACCCGCCAGATTAACCAACAGCGCTCTATTAAAATACTATAATTCCGAATTTATATGAATAATTGGTACGTTGTAAAATAACAACAAATAACAAACTTGCTTATAAATTAATAACGAATAAATAAATTAGGTTTTTTAAAGAGTGTTGGACGGGAAAGGGTTAAACCACTAACCAAATTTTGAAATATCATTTTTTTTATGGGTCAGTCTGCTTTGAAAATCTGAAATATTATAAGTTAAACTAGATGACTTGCATCCTAATATCCATTTACAGGAAGTGTTCTCAAATATTTTCTATTTTTTTGAGCAGTCAAGGAGAATTTTTTCTTTAAAATTTTTTTACATAAGCATTCTTTTTTGTGTCTTTATATCAGAAATGCATCCATCGGACCGCCAAACTCTTGAAATTTAAATATTAATCGCAATTAATAGCTTCTATTTATATATTTAAATTTCTATCGGTCGTGAGCTCTATATTCCAGAGTAAGAGCGGTTTTCAGGACCAATCACAAAGAAATTGCTAATGTGATTGGTGGGAATTTTGAAATCAAGTGTCTTGGTCAACTTTTTAGAGCCGATTCAATGAATTTAGCTTTTAATTCCAGAAAAATAGGTTTTTGGTGTCAGGTTTCATAAAAAACACTGTCTATGCATATTGTTTCAGATATTACAGCGAGTGATTCTTGAAATTAATAAACTGGCGACACAATACGCTCCCGAGAAATATTGAAGAGTTCATTGAATATTAACTTGTAATTAAACTAGTAAAGCATCTTGATGGATTCAGATCAAATTCCGTAATTTTCCGGAATTTCTTCTGAGATCCATGATCTTCATTGAAGTTATTTTGTAGGACGTACTTCTATTTTTATAACAATATTCAGAAGCTAAATTCACTCAAGTTGCAAGGTAGTAGATTTATCTTTGTTTAAATTGAATCAATACTCCGATAACCTTGATTATTCAGAGTTTTTGTCCGTATCACATGCATCCTTAGTAGATCTTGTCATCAGAAGACTTTCTAAATATTTAGAAAATCGCTTCAATTTGGTTCTTGCTCTTCATAGAAATGAGAGAAGAATTTTTGTAAAAGCCAAGACTCAATGGAAATCGAAACTGAGGATAATGAAATAGAAACAGAATTCATTTAGTTGGAACTGATATAATTTTTACATTTCTTGTAGACGAATATTTGAATTAATTCATCATTAGTTCAAAGGATATCAGGTACTCATATTGAAGATTATTTGATAGATAAAATAAATAGTATCTATATTAAAATTATTTTTCATCCGCATTTATTCACATCTTACCATGTTGTGGGACGTTAAGTGACCACAGTAATCCTTGATTATCGTATAAAGTTGAATTTATAGGTCTCGATTTATTGTTTGAATTTTATCTAAGGCTCGCTTCGGCAATCTGAAGCAATATCGCGTTCTAAAACTTAACTGCCCTCCTATCTAAGCTTCCGTATAATTATAACAGTTTTTTTTTACCTATAATTATGGATTTATAAAAGCAACCACGAGTATTCTGAGAATCTACATTCTGAAAATATATCATTCTCTAGCTTGGCCCATTCAAATTTGATCATAACTAGTATATCCTCCATTGAAGGGTATTTTTTAGTCTAAATTGAGGCTCTCTTCAACGCCAGAAATCCCTGTTGCGAAAATTTTTCTAACACTTTGAGCTTGTATCCATTTTACTGGTTTCAGATATATTTCTGACTCAGTTCTCGGAATATTAGTACTATTTATGTTTTATGATTTCTTTGAGATTATTATCTACTGGCTTGTACGAGTGGTTAAGGCTTGATGATAAGAAATTTGAAATAGACTGAATTCTCATTAATCGCATAAAAATTTGTTTTTGGGCTGGTTTTGAAATGATTGTATTTCAGTAATAATTTATTTTCACTATAAAGAGAATTTCATTAATTCAAAACTTATTGTTTTCCCTAAACTTAATTGTTATATCTTTCTATAGATAGCTCCAGTATATTGAGTAATTTCGTGATAATAATAATTAAATAAGTTTGCACTAATGATTAAATATAAGATACTTCAGATATTAGCATTGTGAATGATTGCATGCACCACGCCTTTATAAACATAAGCCTTTATAAATATGAATTTTGAGGATTATTCTAATGCATAAAATTTCATATTTCACTCGCATCTTGATCCATCAGTAGCTTGATATCATCTTCAGTAGTTTATTCGGCTAATGGGGGAAGATATAATCGCTTGTGAATATCTTCAATAATTTTTTGATTGAAGGTTTTTGCTATTTATTAGAGTAGCTCTCTGACTGTATTGGCTATAATCGTTTCCAATTCTTCATAGGTATTTGCTCTAGCCTATTTTGAATTTTTTGATGCAATTAGTAATCAATCGGTCAGATTTTCTGTATTAGCACCAATTTTTTGCATAAATAGATGAATAAATTTAATTTTCACCTATCTAGGTTATGAGCAGTTCAGTTCAGTTCTAGTGAAATGTATTTTATATAACTTTTCTTAGGACAAGATTATTTCAATTTTGCGCTCTCTTCGAACTAGCTGAGATATTACCAATATTTCTCTAATTATTGATAGTTCCACGTGAGATCTGTATACACATCTAAATCGAAAAAATAAAATTTAGTGACCAAGAAAAGATACTTAGGGTCTGATGAGAGGTTAAATACAAGTACGAGTTGATTAAAAATAATATTCAATGCATTTAGTTGATATTTATTCATCAAAGATTGATTAAAAACCTCTTGTTTCATATATTTTAATTGACAGTAAACAAGTTTTAGATAACACCTTTATAGCAAGTATTGAATATGATAAGTTTATTCTTTAGAGTGCAACTGAGATAGAGAAAGTGATGAGGATAGTACAAATTTGTGTATTACCGTTTATAAATTGAAATTTATTTTATTTTATTTTGCATTAATTTAAATTGACTATTTATCTTTTATTTTAGTATTATACATTAAGTTTTTAGCATTCAATATTTTTTCTCTCTTAAGTATAATGAAATATAATGAAATAAATTATCTATTATCTATTATCTATTATCTATTATCTATTATCTATTATCTATTATCTATTATCTATTATCTATTATCTATTATCTATTATCTATTATCTATTATCTATTATCTATTATCTATTATCTATTATCTATTATCTAT
>LSSN01000210.1:12385-53626 GCA_001970855.1 Smittium culicis
TTCATTATATACCCCTTACTCCATATTTTTTTGCTATCTATAAATGCTAAAAAAAAAAGAAAAGACTTTTCTTGTCACTTTAAAACAATTTATTTTCTCATCATTTTCCGGGTTTTTACGTTTACAGTGCTTTATTCATAACTTGAAAAAATAGTCGAAGAGATAAGTAGTGTTGTTTGTGTTTATATGAATGTGCTGTACAAAAGATAGAAGTGAAATTGACGGATCAATAGCGGGTAGGTGGGTAGTTACTGGATACTTGCTTTAACTGTGTTAATCAGCCTTGACTATTGTTAAAGAGTACAGATAAAAAAGGAAGCAGATGTTAATAAGTATGTAGCATACATAAAAAATAGAAAAAAACAAACAAACAGTTTCAACCAGCAAGTCCTCCAATTTGTTTTCGAAAAGGTTGAATTTTTCAATGAAGCTTTCGTGAGTAGTCGAATTCCTACTGATGAAAAATAAAAGGTTAATGGTTTCGCTGTAACAAGATCAAAAAAAAAAAGAAAAAGAAAAAGAATTATGGACTTGTTGTCGGGGGAGCTGGTGGATGCGGCGTTCAATTCATCGGCGTACGAAACGACAAAGCTCTATTTTATACACATATATATGTAATTTAGACGGCTTTGTAGTATTTGGAGTATAGTTATTTTGATAGAATGTTACGTTATATTCAGTTTGAAGATCAGCGACCAGATTTTGGACTTTGCTCGACATATTCTATTTCTGATATTGCCAAAGACAAAAAAAAGGGGGGATGAACCAACGGTTAGCGAAAGATGGCGATTGTAAAAGATAATGCTCACTCAAAAAAAAACAAAAACAAAAAATGTATAGACTATAAATATTGTTGCTATTGTTAGATTGATAGTATAAACCTTATGAATACAAAAGCAATAGACGATTTTTTTTATACTTTATAAAGAA
The DNA here is from genome assembly GCA_001970855.1 of Smittium culicis. Lineage (NCBI taxonomy): Eukaryota > Fungi > Kickxellomycota > Harpellomycetes > Harpellales > Legeriomycetaceae > Smittium > Smittium culicis. Next base: position 13,316 of record LSSN01000210.1, read on the forward strand.
ATTAGTAGAACGGGACCTAAAGCCAATCAGCGAATTCTAATAAAAACTAGTTTGCTAGACATGGCGAATCATCAAAATGCAAATCAGAAAACTATATTTCCTCGACGAATACTACAGTCAGGAGTAGAACGCCGAGTTTTAGATATAGAGCATAATCTTGTGCGGATAATTTAAGCAGCTTTGCGTTTAGTGATTCACACAAAATACAGACCAGAAAAGTATACCCAAAAAACTCATTTTTCAGCGCTTTTCCAACATCAGTGGCGAGATTTTGAAATCGGACATACTTCTAGCACCTACTCGAGAAAAAAAAATGTATCACATGCTTTTTGCCAGGATTTTTGAGAGCTTTTTTAGCTTTATAGCGCATTAAACGATGGCTAAAATGCATAATCCGTAGAAATTATTGCATCTTTCAGATTTAGGGAAATTTGCTTTTTTCTCATCTGCTAAAAGTAAAAAATAGATTTCTGACAAGGATTTCTTTACACTTCTAGCCAATCAATTCAATAAAATAAAAATGTATCCAATGATAAATCGTAAATGACTTAGTATTACTAAGCGCAATTTCATATTTTGGGTATACGATACGACTATTAGTAGAAATAATAATAAAATGAAATGGGCAGATTCATTTGCCTGATCTTGTACAAATAGATTAGTAGCAATCATGTGTCAAATACGCAGCAATTCGCAATTCAAAAAATGAATAAATAGTTATATTAAGCCAATAGATACCATTTATCAATATTTATATTGATACTATTGGATATATATTAAATATGAGATTCAGATTAGTAATATAAGCTAGCCAATAGTATCCATATAAATATTTAATTCCAAATTATAAGTTCCCGAATAAAAAAATCAACAGTTTATTGGCTATCGAAAAATAGATGAGCCGCAGTTAATTGTAAAAAGAATTACTGTGCATGAAAATAGCGAGGAGGCGGAGGCCAATCGCAGCTAAAAGCGAACAAATAAGGCACATCTATAGTTTAGCTTTAAGGCTGGGAAGCTGAAAATGATGACTAATCCAGTAGTAGTCATAAGGTATTAAAAAAAGTATATAAATGAGTTGCTATTTGCCAAAAATATTCATCCAAAATAAAATACGGATTTATAAAGATCTAATTAACTTTTTTACTGAAAAAAAAAAGTTTCGCCCAAATTTTCGAATCCACGAAAAAAAAAAAGTAAAAAAAATACTATACTTATTTTTCAATATTTACAAATATTATTATTGCTAATATTATTCTTTCTCTTTTTTTTTTTTTTTTATAGAAATCAAATTTCGATCTTTTTTCCACTAAAAAAAAGAATATGTAAGCATTTATATTCATTCTACTAGAAACTTCAATTTACATATATTCATGTGTAAACGATTTAACGATTCAGCTTTGAGGCACTTATTCAATCTCCCCAATTCGAATCCTCAAAATACGAATAAAGCTCACTAGATACAAACCCTCTGCTTAATACTAATTTGAATGTATATATTTTTACTTTAGAATACAAGATGGGTCGTCGTCCAGCTCGCTGCTACAGATATTGCAAAAACAAGCCATATCCAAAATCTAGATTCTGCCGTGGTGTACCAGACCCAAAAATCAGAATCTTCGATCTTGGTCGTAAGAAGGCTAATGTCGATGAATTCCCTCTATGCATCCACATGACTTCCGATGAATACCAACAAATCTCATCTGAAGCTCTTGAAGCTGCCCGTATTTGCTGCAACAAATACATCACCAAGACCAGTGGTAAAGACTCCTTCCACTTGCGCATCCGTGTCCACCCCTTCCACGTCCTCCGCATCAACAAGATGTTGTCTTGTGCCGGTGCTGATAGACTCCAAACCGGTATGCGTGGTGCTTTCGGTAAGCCATATGGTACCGCTGCTCGTGTCAAGATTGGTCAAATCTTGCTCTCTGTCAGAACCAAGGACTCCAACAAGGCCACCGTCATGGAAGCCCTCCGTCGTGCCAAATACAAATTCCCAGGTCGCCAGAAGATCATCATCTCCAAGAAATGGGGTTTCACCAAATTGTCCCGTGAAGAATATGCCAACGCCCGCGTTGAAGGCAAAGTCATCCCAGACGGTTGCTACGTTAAATACGTCGGTGAACACGGTCCTCTCGAAAGACACTTGAAATTCATTGCTGCCTAATTTCATTTATTTCTTTGTCACTAGTATTATAAAATATATATATTCTTACACAAAATATAACCTCTTCGCCTCCCCATATTCAATTCATATTATAAATTCTTTTACTCCCTATTTTTTTTTCAAGTTGCCAACTAAGAGCATTTTATTTATTTTATACCATTACATATATAGTCCCTTGCCAAATTTATTGTCTCGTTCTATTAATTCCACTCTTGAGTGCTTTATTTATTCTTGATTCTTTATTAACTAATATATACCAAAGTAGTAAGTAAACTTGATGTCTTGAAAAAGAGTTCATATATTTTGATAAAAATTTTGAGAAAAAAATATATAGTTATACGAATGCACTATCGTCTTCAACAGAGTCAGATAAACTGATAACCGAAAGTTCAGCTTGACCTTTACATTCAGCCTGTAAAAGCTCGTTGATGGGCCTGAACTGTCCAGGGTCGACTAGACAAACAAGGACATAGCCGCCGTCAACAAATGAGTCTTCCTCAGTAACGCTCACCATCTTCAGCAGCTTCTCGCGGACAGCTTTCGTCTCTTTGCCGCTGCTGGGTATTTCTACCTTCAGCCGCATCATAACACGCGAGATCTCAAGTTTTCCTTCGCTCTGCAACTGCTTGATAACAGCAAGCGCCTGACGCTTCGCGCTCTGCTTCTCCCGCACAGAATAGTGCAGCTCCGCCATCGCCTTCTCGATCATCGTCACCGTGTACGGCATCTTCGTTGCCGTGTTCACGCACTTGCCCGCCACGATCGTCGCTATATCCCGGTACTTCTGCTCAAGCTGCGCCGCGCGCTCCTTCTCAGATACCTGCTGCTCGCCTTTCGTCAATATCTCGCCCAGTATTTCCTTCGTGTCCGTCTTCCCGAAGCTCTTCTCCAGATCCTGCGCCTTCGCTACCTGACCTTTCGATACATTTGTGAATATCTGATGGATCTGCAGAACCTCATCTATATCCTTCTCTCTAACATCGTTTTATTTATCAGTTTTTTTTTTTTTAATTATGAATTTTGCATACAATAATTTACATTCTTATTAAAATTTTGCGGGTAGTTATTTAATGTCTATTAAATGAAAAGAGTTTAAGCTTACATGCCATTCCTCCATTCGGAAACCTTGTTCTTGTAGCAAGCGATCTCGAACCTCTTACCGCCCTTCTTCAATCTAACTATCGACACATTTGTCAATCTATTCGATTTGACATACACCGTTAGTATATATTTATATTATTTATAAAATGTCAAGAAGGAGCTAAGGAAAAATTTTTTTCTTACTGGATCTTGGTTCCTGGCCTGAATATCGTTCCCATGTCTAATAAAAAAAAATTCTCTTCCTTAATAGTTATCAAAAGGTACTATTCTCTTATATGCTGAGGTAAAAATCAAATTAATATACTTTTTAAATTAAAGTGTATTTATGATTTTTATCTTTTAATATAAAATGAGGTATGTATCCAAGTGGATAAAATAAAATAACATAAAATAAATCTTTCAATTTTGGACTCTTTATTTTATTATTTTATTGGTTTTTTTTATATTTTAATTTTTACTAGTAGAAAAAAAAGGGCGACTGAAATTACTAATTAATTCCAAATCAAAAAAAAAAAAAATTAATAATAGTGAGTGTCTAGATTATTCTCGCTATATTTTTTTATTTATTTTTTTACTGTACTTTAATTGTTGCGCAGTTTTACGCAGTCATTTCATTCCCTTTAAAGTACATTAAATCCCAAAAATCTAATTGCTTAATCTTGATAAAGTAATAAAAGCAAAAATGACAATATACTCGAATTTTACAATTATACGTTTGCCGCAGCTAAAATTTATGTCCACTTCTTCCCCAGTATTAAACTAATTACTAATACTTCTAATTATTATTTTTAAAATTCATTATACAACCAATATTATTATTCTATATTTAATAAAAAAAATAAAAAATTTATTTAATCACACCAACCTCTCTTCTCCACACAAAATAGCACCATAAACATCAATAATTTATTGCTTGGAAGGGATGGGGTTGACCAAGCTACCTTTTAGAATAATGGTAGCCCCTAACACTCTTTGATTTGGATACTGATTGTCTCGATTTAGAATGTGAACGTGAACGCGAACGCGAATGCTGCCTGTACCTACTCTTCCTTTGATCAGACCTAGATTGCGAACGTGGTCTGTATCTGCTCCTTCGTTTAGGCGACCTTGAATTTGAACAAGAGCGCGATCTATGCCTTATTCTCCGTTGAGGCGTCCTCGAATTTGAATCTGACCGTGATTTATATCTGCTCTTCCTCTGGGGTGACCTTGAATTTGAACGTGATCTATACCTGGCTGTACGGCTAGGCGATCTGGAGTATGATCTAGAGCGGGATCTTATTCTAGTATTGCTTCTAGACTCAGTATAATCTTTAAGGTTGTTATTTTTAGCACTTTTAATTTCAGATTGTCTGTATTGAAGCTTTTGTGAATTGGATGAATTTTCTATACGAGAAATTTTTTCATTGATGTTTTGGACTAATCCTGAGCTGGATTTTTGCTGAGAAGATTGTGCGTGTGTTTTCGGTGTGTCATTTTTGTGGTTAAAGGTGTCTGAGAATATTTCAGACGAGGATGAAGTAGACTTATTTTCAGCCATGTTGGTATTTTTACTTTTTATCAAATTAAAAGATTCCTTTTTGAGTAAAGATTCTCTTTTTTGACTTATGTGTGACTCTAGCTTATTTTTTAAAAACAGGTCAAGCTCTTCATCTTCATCAATAGGTGCACATTTTAAAATCGGAGAATTATAAACAGAAAGAATTATCTTTGAAGCTATTAGAATCTCTTTCTCATTAGTATCGAATATTTCATACCAACGAGGCTCTGTTGGCAATTTGATACCGAATTTTTTAGTAGCAATATTAATTGCAGAGCACGCAATTACATGTGGCTGAAAAACAGTATATACAATAGTCCATAACCTAGAAAAAAAAATGAAAAAGATAGTAATTGTAAAAGTGTATATAAACACTTATCTAGAAGCTAAAAAAGAAAATTTCAAAGTAAGAAAAAAGAAAAATTTAAATAAAAACGATTTAATAAATGAAATAGTTACGCATCGTTTAAATAATTCCAAGCTAGCTGAGGAATTTCGGGATGGTTTATGAGATCTAGGCACTTTAGGTAGTTTATCATTAGTCCATATGGAAGCTGAACCTGTACGTTAAAACCTAAGTTTCTAAGAATGATCATTTCTGATTTTACCATTAAATCTCTACTTTCATAAAATTCCTATTTGTAATTCCTAATATAATTAGAGGATGATTATAAAATAAAAATAATAAGGTGCTGTACTTACACTACTTAAGAAATTTATGCAGTTTAACGGGTAACCACGATCCATTTTTATAACTATGTCGACAACTGAAATTATATCTTTAATTCCTCTTAAAGATTCCTCTGTTTTAGTAGCCAAAAACAAAGAGCCCAGCACAGCGCCCTGAAGATTGCAGTAAAATTTATCGAGGCAAATCATTAAAAAAAGAAGGTTTTTGCAAATTAAAATAAGGATATATAAACAAAACCATATTTTAAAAAAAGTTTTACATACCTTAATTCCAAGATTTTTGAAGCTAGAAATGAAGTAAATTCGTTGAAATAGTATGATAGCACTTGCCATAACATATTGAGGTCTAATAACCAAAAAAAAAAAAAAGTCATGATGAAAAGAGATGTATTGAATATTTGTTAATTGTTGATGTAAAAATGGTAGCTTGGTTTTAGAAAGAATAAAACCAAAATAAAAAAAAGAAGCTTTCTTACAATCTAAGAAGGATTCCTGAAGATTGGATTAGCCTACTTCCGTATATGCGCAAACTATCTTCAATTTCTTTAGAGATTCCATCTTTCCTAGAGGGAGTTTCGGATATCATCTGAAAAGTGGCAGTTGAATTAAGCAGTGACAATCGACATTTCTCGCTCATTATTATGCTTCTAATCTTTTTTTTTCTCTTGACAGATTCGTTATATTTCTAGAATTGACACCAGTTGCGTGAGGTATGGCTAACAAGCGAAAAACGATGGGAACTGTTGATTTGTATTTTGTTGTTTGTTTAACAATGTTGGTATAAATAAGCATTGCCGAAATTCCATATAATAAAAAGTGATCTGGATAATTTGACCAATAACATTCGTCAGAGGCATTTAATTAGGTTAATTAGTATAATTGGATATAATTGGATATAAATAGATATCTCGAATTAATTTGATAGCTAAGCAAAAAGCGAATTAAAGATAGAGCTCTTTAGATACTTAATTGCCGAATTTTATACAGAATGAAGCAATAAAGCCAAAATTAAACTTTTTTTTTTTCCAGCTATTAGATGAACTATTGGCGAATCACAAATATCAGTACTTTTAAATTTTAAACTGGAGATATTATAAAAAATGATTCGCCAGTATCACGATATTTTACCTGTGGAATTCCAGTTGTAAATTTTGAAATTTTTATATTTTTACCCAAAAGGCTTTGAAACTTAGATTTTAGCAGATCAAACCAATTTATCATTTTCTTTATCAAATTTCCCAATTTCGCTCAATACCTTTTACCAACTTTTTCGCTAAAAAAAACCCTCATTAATCAGAATGAACTTAGCTAAGCTGGCATCAAAACAAGCCACAGGATCTGTGAAACTTCGCTTTCATAGTTACAGCCAGCGCTCGTTGGCCTCTCCTTATCGCCCAGAAGCTATTTCATACATCTATAAATCTTTCTTTAATACAAAGAATAATTATTCAACTACAGATACTAGCAATGAGATACCCCAGGATAAAATTATCGAAACCTCTCAAATATTAAATCCTAAAAAGTCAATAAACGAATCTAGCAAATTTCAAGCAACTGAAGGCAGCTCCGTACCTAAAAAAGGAAAACCTAAAAGAGAGAATTTGGTTTTCAACAATAGAACAGGCCCTTCGCTACAGCATTTTTTGTCAAACTCAATAAATATCGATTCTTTAAAGAACTCTGCTAATATCAAAACTCCCCTTGAAAATCTGCCTTATCTCGGTAAATCTAATGATTTTGATCCCAAATCCACTAAGGATTTTGACTGGGGTGAAGGAAGAACTTATTATGTTGAAGTATACGGCTGCCAGGTATTATAACTCTATATTAAAAACTATAGATCTCCGCTTCATTATTAATCGACTTTTAAAATTTAATTTCTGTTGTTGAAATTTCGCGAACTAGATGAACGTTAACGATACCGAAATATTAATGTCTATCCTTGAATCTTCTGGCTACAAGCGCTCCCTGGATAGCTCTTCTGCTGACGTTTTGTTTCTAATGACGGTAAATATTTTCTATCTACTCTACAAAATGCACAAGATTCGCACAAAAAACGATTTCTTTGGGTTTACTCGCAACAAATAAAAATTGATATTTATACATTATCTATAGTGCTCAATACGCGAAAAGGCAGAAAACAAAATATGGGGCAGACTTCGTGAAATTAGAGCATTCAACCAAAAAACTAGAAAGTCAAACCCTCAAAAAGTTGGTGTACTCGGGGTAAAAAAAACTTTATAATATATATAATTTAAATATTTCTTTAACTTGTGTTATAGAAATTTTAATTCATAAATTTTCCTACTATAAAGTGTATGGCTGAAAGATTAAAAGATAAACTGCTTGAGCAAGATAAGCTAGTCGATGTTGTCTGCGGTCCTGATGCCTATAGAAGCTTACCTAGATTGCTAAGCTTAAGATCCTTGACTAACCAGGGCGTTGCTAATGTAATTTTATCAGCTGACGAAACATATGCCGATATATCCCCTGTCAGAATTGATCCAAATCAGATCAGCGTCCATTTAAGTGTAATGAGGTATAAAGTCATTTATCTTTCGCTCTAATTTTTTTTGCCCTCTCCTCCCTCTTTTTATAATGAAAGCTTTCTCATTTTTTTTATTTAATCTAAATGTGTATATGTAGAGGCTGCAATAACATGTGTAGTTTTTGTGTAGTACCATTCACCAGAGGTACTGAGAGAAGTAGACCAATCGACTCGATTGTTAAAGAAGCAAAAAACCTTAGCGACAGCGGAATACGCGAAAGTAAGATTTATTTTATATTTTTCCTTTTGATTTTTTCCTAATTAATTTATAGCCTTAATTTATCGTCTATAAAGTTAATTAAGCTCTAAAAATAACTTGATTTCTATACCCCCATAGTCACTTTATTGGGCCAAAATGTAAATTCATATCGTGATTTAAGCTCGTCTGATACCAAAATTGAGGGATATGGAGATGAGCTCAGCCGTGGTTTTTCTACAATTTACAAAAAAAAAGAAGGTGGCCGCAGATTTGCCGAGCTTTTAAATCAAGTATCACTTGTCGACCCTGAGGTAATTTCAATAAATACATATCTTATGTGATAAAATTTTCACAAACGGTTATACCAAATTACAAACCTGTGAGAGCTAACTCTCTTATAATTACCTATAATTTTTTTTTTCGCTAACTAAATAAATAATTAATTAAATAAATAGATGAGAATAAAATTTACTAGCCCGCATCCAAAAGATTTTCCTGATGCTCTTATTCAAGTCATAAAGAAGAATAAAAACATATCTCAAAACATACACTTACCTGCTCAGTCTGGAAGCACAACGGTTTTAGAAAGAATGCGTAGAGGTTACAGCTTTGAATCGTATATAGCTCTTGTCGACAAAATTAGAGAAATTCTACCAAACGTCACTTTAAGTACTGATTTAATTGTTGGATTTTGCGGAGAAACTGATTATGAGTTCAACCAGACCTTAGAGTTAGTTAAGCGCGTTGAGTTTGATACTGCATATATGTTCGCATACAGGTTAGATTTCCAATACTTTTTAATCTCGTATTAATACTTTTTTAGTAATTATCTGTATACTATAACGCTTTTATATCCATTTATTTTTAGCTTGAGAGAAAAAACCCATGCACATCGTAAATACAAAGACGATGTTCCTGCAGAAATCAAACAAGCGAGACTAGCTCAATTAATAGACTTATTCCACGAAACTGCGAAAAAGAAGAACCAAAAGTATATTGGAACGCACGTTTTAGTACTAGTTGACACTTCAAACCAAAACGATCCAGCCAAAGTCGCAAGAAATAGCACTCAGCAGCTGTCAGATCCTTTAAAAGGTCTGTTGAGTGGATTTGATGAATTTAGCCATAAAGTTTTCCTTTACCCAAGCGAACACAACAGCCAAGAGTTCTTTAAAGTCAATAAAGGTGATTATGTTTTGGCTAAAGTTGTTTCCGCATCTTCTGTTTCCCTGACTGCACAAGTAATTTCCAAGTCTTCAGTCAAAGAATATTTTAGCTAAAGATTAGACAAGCATCAATTCTTATATTAGACTTTCATATTTATTCCTGAAAAATAACTTATTCACTAAATAATAATTAAAACTTATACGATATAAAGATATAAATTATTATTTCTTTTTTATAAAAGCTATAAAAATAGTTTACAAACATCTTTATTTATGTTATTTACAAAAGAATATTTTCTATACTGAAGAGGTTATTTATTTATGATGCTGGACAAAGAAAATAATTGGTTGTGCATCCGGTCGCACAGTAGAATGAATCCTTTCAGAGAATTCATTGCGTTTTCAATATGGGTAACAGTTCCATATACATGGAACTCTGAACTAACTTCAACCAATTCACTGTTATGAAGTATCAAGTTTCCTACATTGGCGAGGTCCTTTGATAGCATACCAAAAAAACTTGTATTTTTTTTACTGCTCTTAGTGCCACTGCCTGTTCGGTCGATATTTGCAAGTTCATACACACTAATTGAGATCGTATCTCCAGTTATTCTGAGCTCAACTACTATGTCATCTTTCAGTGGATTCGAGAAATACTAAGTATATAATATTGAAAAGATGCTAAGGTTATTTACAAGTTTTACAACAATTCAATAATGATGATAGATGTGATATAAATAAATGGCTTGAATTTTTTGAGATAAAAACATTTTAATAGCACATACACTGTGATCTATTTCTGTAGTGCTTCCCCCACCGCCAGGCTCTCCAGAATCGAGAACCAAAATCGCCTTTGTTATTTGGCTTTTCAATTCTTCGATATACTAAATACATTATAGGTAGATTAATGGGTGTGTTAGTTATTGTTTTGAAATAAAAATTTCAGTAGGTTTACTAGAAAAATAAGCTCATTCAAAATAAAAAAGCAATAAAATATTTTGTTTCGAATTTAAATAGTGATTTTTTCAAAACAAAATAGAAGAATCTAAAAAATATTGCGAATAAAACGATACAGTATTCTAGTATTAAATATAAACTGTGAAATATTATAAAATATACAAATTGATTGAAAGAAAATAGCAATCCTTCTAAACAATTCAAAAGTAAAGGAAATATACTGTATAAATACCTCTAAAGCTGAATTTATGGCAAAAAGGTTTGATCTTGCGTTAGTGGTATCAGCGATTGTATTCAACTGCTTCACAAACTTTGTCAACTTGTTATAAAAAATAAAAAATTTTATTAGCTCTATTTTAGTAGGTTATTTTATCAAAAGAAAAATCATAAAGCCGTCAGGAGAATGAATACATATGAATTTATTAGTTTCTTACTTGGAATAATGAAAAGCTTTTGCTTTGATCAAACGTTAAAATTAAAGAGTTTTCATCATGTTCTAAACCAATTTGATTTTGGATAACCTTAATTTGCAATTGTTTATATTTATAGTTATAGTCAAATTTTTAAGATTTTTTCCCTTATATATGTTACTATCAATCTTTATATAAATTTAAGCTATTCTGAATTACGTTACCATTGAATTTATTGAGCATCCAGTTAATGTGAACGAACCGCAGTCGATTTCCTTTCTATATTCCAACAAAAGTAAAGGATTAAAGTCAATCAAAATGAAAATCGAACGTTATAGTTCAAGTAAAATTAAAATAATCGTAATTCAAGTAGATACAATTACTTTTTGCTGGATTTTAAAACAACTGGGTAAAATTTCGAATAATTAATTTTATTTCGGGATAGAATTGTAGAAATAGTGTTAGCTCGAAATAAAAGTTTTTATCTATTCATAATGTACCAAGAATAAAAAAATTTATAAATAATAAACCTTTATTTGGGTTATTGGTATCGGAAAATAAAGAAATAATCTATATTTAGTAATTTTTAAAATAAATTATATTGCGTGTCTCTGAAAAGTGATTTTGTGAGTAAATAAGAATAAAGATAGAAATAAAAAATATATATTATGAATTGATATTTGAATATTACTTTAATCAACTCGGCTTTAATGAAGTTTATATTATTATTGAAATGGCAAGTTAACAGCCATTCTAATTCTTCTTCCTATAATCAATAATATATTTAAATATAACACGTTTTATTAGGAGCTTAAATAGTAATATGATTTTTTGTTACAGAATTTATCTTACTAAAACTTGGTCCTCTTTAGAAATTTCATGTGTTGCAGTCATCTCAAAGTAAAATATAACTGTTTTCTGATTTAGATTATTTTGAATTGCTCAGGATTGCTATATATTTTGAATTGTATAAAGCTATAAGCTTAATAAATATATGGCATTGATTGGTCATAAATCAATATAGAAATTTAAAATTATACACAAATGGGAGATTCTGAACGAAAAAGGTTCTTTGTTGTAGTTTAATTTTATTGGACTGATATTCTGAAACAGGTAAATATTATTGGATAATCTGAAAAGGCATTTTGAAATTTCAATCTGGTTATTTCTTTATCAAAGCGATATTTGCTAAATAAAATCACAGATTTTTTTATTGGAATTTAATTAAATATGAAATTTTATTCCTATAACACTTTACACAATAAAATGTTTCCTTCATTAAGAATCTTGATGTTTTATTATACCTATTTGGAAAATCCAAAGGATGAACTTATCGAATGAATTTAGGCATCAGCCAATAATATTATCGTCTATAAAATTTTCAGCCCAATAGTATTAAACTATACCAATGCGCTTTGTCGTTATGCAAAATTTCTTTTAGTTCTTTTCCCCGTAAATAATGATATTAGTATAACCCATGTTTTATTTATTTTAATATATATAATTACGCTATTTACTTTTAAAAAAATGCCTAGCACTTTCTTCCTCTTGAATGGCGGGGAGGGGGAGAGGTTAGTACAGGTAACCCTCGTTATTCGTGGTCTTTTTTTAAAAAAATTCTCGTGAATAACAAGGTTCAAATTATGCACTGATTATAGCATAATTATATTAATTTTTTCTATAAAAATTCGCGAATAAAAGGAATTTTCTGTAGGTAAAATATAAAAATGTTTAAATAGAATCGCGAATATTAAGGTTGAACTGTGCAAAAACTCGCCGACCTAATTGAAAGTAAATAAATAATATAGAAATATAAGCTTTATTGGGTATGATGTATTAGTTTATCCAATAATAAAATATTAAATCTGAATATAGTGTGATGGACTTATTGGTAATATGATTTTATTAGATAATATTATGAAGAAAGTAATATAAACTAGAACTAGGACAAGAACAAGAATAAGAATAAGAGTGAGGAAATAGATAGAAACTAGGACAAGGAATTAATGTTGAAAAGCTTAGCCATAAGATGTTATGGCTAAGCTCAGGTTTATTTACCCAGACTTGTATTTTAGTTAATGAGCTTTAGGTATGCTATGAACAATTAGATTGCCTTGATTACAATGTAATGGGAAATCGGGATTCTGATTGGCATTCGATGACAATTAGAATCAAGCCCATTACAAGTAATAGAAATGTTTTTTCTAAAAAAGAAATTAAATTTAATCATCTAAACTCAAAAGAAAACAATTGGTTAATTCGTAGGAAGTACACGGATTATATTTTAAATGCAGTATTGATAGGTCTAATGAGGTGCAAAAAATAAACTGGATTTAGGTTAAAAAAAACTAGAATATTACCATAAGCGAAATCAGTATTCTGGCTCCGACTAAATAATGGTCTATACACAGGCTCTCTTATAAATAGATTATATATAATCTGCTACTAAGGAATAAAAATTTTTTTGATAATAATAAGCGTCTGAATCGTGCTTACTATGAATTTCAGAGATTCTATAAATTCTGGGTGAATATTTTAAGCTATATGAATAAGACTTATAAAAAATAGAGCAGATATATTCAAATAAAAAGAAAAAAAAACAGATTTATTTAAAAAATTGAGTAAATTTAAAAGCTATATACCGAAAACTGATACCCTACACGCTTTGTCTATTTATAGAATATGTAATACATGAATTTACTCAATCATAAATATTTATTTAGTAGTCACGATATTGCGTTTAAACTATGGTTGAACGAACTAAAAAGTTGCTTAAGACTTCAATCATCAAAAATTTCCAAAAAAAAAAAAACCTACCCTTTTTCAAAAATGGTACACATAAAAAATGAAGGCATCTTAAATTTAATAATAGCGAGCGATGATTTGGAAAAAATATATATTAAAACGTAGAATCAAGCAGATAATTCAAGCACTTCGTATCCTAATTGAAGTTAAATTTTAAACACAATAATTTCTTTAGTTAGTGTCACGGCTATGAAATTAGGGTGTTTGATTAAAGACAATAATTGATTTGGATAAAGATCCTATTAATTACATTAAAAATGTGTATTAAAAAAATTATTTAACTAGGGATTATAATGTTGTTGAACAGCATAACTTTTCAGTAGGAAGTATTATACTGTCTTTATAAATGCTGATATTGAGGTTAAGTTGGCTAAAGGATTGGTTGATTGAAAAGATTAAATTTCATAGATAGCGTAGTGATCCATTGATTATGAAAGTATTACTGTATGTTATATTAGATACTATGGATATATCAGCTAGCTTCTTTTTAATCGGGTCATTGTTTTTTGTCTGCTTTTATTTAATAAAAGAGATCCTCCTATGAAAAAAAACGTACAATAGTATACACACCTTTTTTAGAATGAGATCAGCATAATTGTTATAGAGTATTAATTACAATTCTGATCTATCAACTACAAAGACTAAATATAAGAAATAAAGTTGTTTACTTCAAGAATCAATCTATTAAGCTCTTTATAAAAATTAAATTGAGTTAGCTATGAATTGTTGTTACTTTTTTGTTTATAAAAAATATGATTAGTAATTTTAGAAACATAGAAAATAATGTTTTAAAAGAGTAAAAATATATTTAAACCAAAATTTTCTATATTTTATTGATTTTATTGATTTTTAATAAATAAAAACAAATCAAATTATTTTAGGATATGAGTAGAAAAATTTAGTGTAATCAAATTATTGAATAATAAAAATTAAAATTGAAATTATATTGAAATGAATTAGGATGAATTTTATCTGCATAAATTATAAATTAACCGACTGTGTTAATTTAATCACTTTTTGTCAAAGATAGATATTATTGAGTGAGTTCCATTCAGTATTTCTTTTATAATAGTTTAGCATAAATTAATACCTGATCTAAGGATATCTATTAATTCTTGAATTTTACCTCAGATAGATGAAATATTATGATGTAATTCTGTAATATACAACTGAAATATAATGATTGAATTAGTTTAATTTGTTAATTATTGAATAATTAAACTTTTTTTAAATTTTCTTTAGCGTTTTTAGTTTATTTTGATTATTATTTTAGTATATTTTTTGATTTTGACTATTTCCTATAAATATTCGACTTTTTTTTTATGAAAAACAATCTCATCTGAAAAAAATTATAATTATATCCTATTAAAAAATAAGTATTACTACACCCTAATGACACTTATATTTCATTTACTAATATTCCTGAAACATATTCATCTACTCTGAACTTATAATCACCTTAATCAAGTTATTCATTGATTTTTTTTTTAGGCTTTATTATGTATCAAAGAATTTGTATTTATTCTAGAATGATTGCGAAACTATATCATGAGATGATACTTCAGTATTAGCAGTTATTTTGAGTCTGATTTCTGTGCCTTTTTGGTATTGGAGCGAAGAAGTCTTGTTAGATTAATTCAGAAATAGAGTGAATGTATCACCCAGCACTTTCAATTGTTTTTTTTTCGTATAAATTTTGAGCTTATGTTAAATGTAACTATTTATTTATAGGGGTTTGAAGTATCGAGAAAAGAATAAAGTGTATAATTTGAAATATAACTCGTAAATTTTTTTACTTTGATACCATCTCTTTTATCATTTGGAACTACTATAACTAGATTTACCTCTGAATGATAAGTATATCTTTGGTAATCATCCATGAATGCATTTCTCCGGCTCTAATAACTTCTTTAATTTTAAAAAACGAGTATATTTTTATATTTATTAAACTTGAATTGTGTTTTTATAAAAGATTATTTTCACTATTTATCTCTAGAACTAATTAAATATCAATTTTAATTTTAAAAAAAGGTATTGATGAATTTCCATCCAATTTTTTCATAAAAAAAGCAAAATTTTTTTGACTATATATCACTGGATGATTCTCAGATAATTTTTAAGGGCGGATTTAGGCTTTTATATAACCTGCTTTTAGCTTCTATATAGTATAGAATTAATAAAGGTATTATACTTTTGTGAAACATAAATCAACGCGGTTATTTAGTTCAAGATTCACTACTCTAAAAAGCGTTTCTGGAAATAATTGTACCCTCATCGACTTTTGAAACCATAAATTTAAAGAAATAATTTCAGAGAACACGAGTTTTAATGATACGCAGCTATTTTCCAAGTCATTAAGCTTTAGTAATTGTTTTATGAGTGCTTTTTCCCCCGATATTTGGATTCTTAGTCATTATTATCGCTAAAAGAGGCAGCTTTTGAGAGAAAAATTGTGTATTCAGGCCTGGGAAACATATTAATTACTTCCGTATTGAAGTTACTAGAGAATTTTTCAGTCACATAATTAGAAAATTTTAACAATTCTGCGATATCAGCTTTAAGTAAATCCAATAGTACCAATTGATTTACCTGAAAAATATTTAGCCCAGAAAATTCTGTGTCTGAAAATCAGCTTCATATATTCAGATGTAGTATTTGCCCACTTTATTTTTTTCTATTTCGAAACAAACATAATGATGGCTTGTGGTACTATCTGAAAGCTCAGTACTGATAATTTATCATGGTAAATAAGTCTTTTTTTTAGCAACTATCCTGCACTTAAAGTGTTCTAGGTTCAGTATAGTAGAAAATTAGACTATCTGAGGACGAGTGTTGATCTTCTGGCTGAGATACCAAGCTTTTTCAGATATTTTAAAAACATTTGAGGAATTTCTTCTCAAAAAATCTTTTTACGTAAGAGATGATGTTTGTGCTGTCAAAATAGTCTAAAATTGATGGAAAAGTCACAATTTTGAGATTCAGCTCATAATTTACTGTTGATAGATCCTTTTATTTGATTTGATTTGATTTTTCGCTTTTTGTAGACTCCATAGTCAGGATAGGTTATATGGAACACTACAATCCTTCATTCTTTATAGTTAGAAGCTATGAATGCCTTAAGCTCCGAAATCTCAGGAAAGAATAAGTTTCCGTTCATTGAATTTGATATGAGCTGAGCTTTTTTTTTCTTTCTCTTAGAGTCGCTGATCATAAGTATCCCATCTATTTAGTATCAGAAATTGCTTAGATATTCATAATAAAAACATTAAAGCAACTGAATTCTTTATTCTCAGCGCTCGTCAGTTTTAATGGTCTCTCTTCGTAAACTCAAAATCTTGGCCAAAAGTACACTTAGTGTGATTAAATAGATTTTTATAATCACCTCGAGATGGATGATGTAACGATATGGCTTTTTTTATGACTAATCATAATTTACTTTGAACCTTACTTAAGATAGTTAGAAGTATTCCAAGCAAAAAATTGTTCATATCGCTTCTTTAATCCCTACCAAGATCATTAGATCTTTTAGATAAGTAGAGTTTTTGGTTCTCATAGAAATAGAAAATTAGCTACTAAAAAGGTAATTAATTTTAATGTATTCATTCTCATCGAATACCCGAATAATTGAGCGTGGAAGAGGAAAAGAAGATTGTAATATCGGAAACGCAGATATCTACTCTTTCTTGTATATTATGGTGTTTATCAATATATTGGAGGTCAAAAGACCTAGGGAAGTTCTTTCAAGGGATTGCGCGACAGATAAAATTTATAATTATTCACCTATAATTTTATTACTCCACATGATACTGAGCTTCAGGAGCTTTAGTTTCAGATGCAGAACACCGTTTTTTTTTATGACCGTGGATAGATAGTTGAAAAATACTGGACCCCATAGTTGAATCTCTTAGAAATATCAACTTTCGAAGAGGGATGCTAATTAAACCATATAAATTTTACACGACTTATAGTTCAGCATCAATTTTTCAGCTAACAGAATCTAATTCGGATATTTTTGAGCTAATTAAGGGGATTATAAATCCTCTCGAAATTTTTTCCGAATCAAGTGACTTTCAGTAAGCTTAGAATACATCGCTTTGAATTCAGAGAACCTGAGAAATTTATTTCAGGTATTATGGTTATTTACGTAGACCGCTGTTCCGCAGCAGCATCACCCTACAGTAAAATTTACCTGTGTAACTGTGGGGTTTTTTAGCAACTTTTACTATATATACAGCTTTGGCGCTCGGTTAAATAACAGTATTTTTACTGCATGATCGCTTAAGGACCGTATTATCTTTTTATTCTCTAAATGACTGTACACGTTGTCTTTTCGCAACTGAATTCTTGGAAATGAGGGTGTTCAATTCCTGTTGGAATATCGGTGGCTTTAATCAGATTATGCCAGCTGAGTTGGTTTTATAGATAGTTTTTGAAATATGTAAATATCGTCTTACCTGATATTGGTTACAATCATATCGATTTTCCCACTCATATTGGGAATTGAATCTTTCAGGATATATTAAATATAGCTCATAGAACTAATTTCAGGATACGGAAGCATTTGGATATCGACCTCTTCTTTAGTTAACAGAGATCAGAAGTATTCTTTAATTGATTATAGTGATACCTATAGCAATGTATAAACAGTTAAATCGGTAACGTGTATCTTAGTAGTGATTTACCGATTCCTATATTCTGGATTGCGGTTCCTTTATTGAAGAAGTTATAAAACATTTCAGATAACAGCTTTAACCAATATTTCTACACGGGTCTTGAGTACTCGCTTCTAAATCTATCATTGTTAATATGAAGATAATGCTTTTTTTAAGATAATTCATGTATAAAAATTATAAAAATTTGAAAATCTTTAGAATTTTTGTGGTAGTTTTATACGTACCACTGCCTTTATTTACGATTAAGGATTTAATTTAATATATAAGAAATATATACAGTGAAGCTTTTAAAGCGTGCTTTTATGCTTTAGCGAATGATTATTAAAATTGAGAGAGGAAAAAAATAGTTTCTTATTTGTGTTTTAATTGTAAACCCTGCTCCAAGAATTTTTGTTTTAAATGTTATAATTTAAATAATGTTATGAGTTTAAATCAAATTTTTAGCTTTGAGAATATACGAGTTTAAAGTTTTCTGTGCACTTTTTACCCTATTTTCGATGCTATTTATTTATTTTTATTTAAACTTATAGTCCAATTTAATTATAAAAAAAAAACTATCTATGAAAATTGTTGTCACTAAAATTCGAGAGCGAACTAAAGGTACTCTGAGTTCAACTTATATACATTATTTGCTTCTGTTATTCTGTTGACTATTCTAAATTCTTAAAATTCGTACTGTCTTGTTATTTTTATTTTTTATTTTTATTCTCTTGATATTTGATTGGATTGAAAATATCTTAATTTTCTTTGTAAAAAGGATTTCATAATAGCGTGTAGATATTCTTTCTAAATTCATTTTTTTTCTTTCTGCTCGTTTTTCTTTGTACTTTGCAAAATTAAGAATTTTAGTTCGACCTAATTTTATTTACCCTTTATTTCTCTTTTACTCAGTCGTAGAATCACTCCACGACATTTTATAGAAAAATTGCGAAAGAAACTATGAAAAAGAGAGCACAATCTTGTACTATTCAACTTTCACAATTAAAATTCTCTTAGTTAATTTTGTTGCGCTTTAATTTTTATTGACTTATAATTTCCAGATTAGTAATATCTGAAAAATGATACCACTTAATTTGTCTTTTGACTGAAGAATAATAGCAAATAAATATATGTCAAAATGAAATGACTTAGCATTGAAACATTAGTTTAATTAATATAAAATTATTTGAGTCAATAATATTAAGCTGCAACTAAAGTCCCTTCGACAAGAACCTCCAATAATTGTAGAGTTAAGTAGCCAATAATATAAATAATTTTTTCGCAAATAGTTAGCCCTAGACTTTTTTAAACTGCCAATAAAACACTTAAATACTAAAGTTTCATAGTTATGCATTAAATTACAGGCGAATAATATATACCTTAAAAAAACATCAAGAATTATTGCTTTATTTCTAGAGATTATTCTGCCTATTTTACCAGTTTTTATTAGATTATAAATATAACCATAAGTGTGTTTAAGGGTTTAATATATATCTTTTTCTCAAATTTGCAAATATTTTAGTTTAAAACAAAACAAGATTTACGTACACACCCAAACTACAGTTCTCAAATATTACAACACTTTGCTTTTACTCTTTATCGGTATAGCCGTCTAGATTAATCATCAAAAAGGAGCTAATTTTTAAAGAAATGAATAGCGAGATTCCAAGTACAAATTCTGAAATAAGGCTTTACGCTATCCAAAGGTTGTCAAAACTCCTAAAGCACCCCGATGATCTACAGTTTAAATTAGAGGGAATTAAGAGTAAGCTAACCCAAGAAAAGATGTTAATTGATGCACAACTTAGCGCAGATGTTCAAAGGCATTTCGATGATGTCCAGGAAGGTTTAGATTTACTATTTTCAACAGAGGATCAAATAAATAAAGTTAAAGTAGATATGAAGAAAGTCGATAAGCTATGTAGCGATGCTCAAGGATTTATATCAAATTACGATAGGATAAAAAAGGTAATCTTTTCTACAAATTTACCGTTTTTAATACAATTGGAACTATTGATAATAATTGCTATATTAATTCTGCTATTTAAAAATACTGTAATATTTTTTTTTAGATTTCAATAGCCCACAAGAACTTTGAGCAAACCGAGCTATTTTACCAAAAGTTTCGAAGTTTTAATCAACAATGCGAAAATGTTAGTAATATGCTAAAGAACGCCAACAATGATATTGAAAAGTTCGATTTCAATTTACTTATTATGCATTATCAAATTAACAAATTGGAAAGCTTCAGGCGACAAGCTATTGCTCTTACAGAAAACTGTGAGGACGATGTTAGAATGACTTTATCAGAAGTATTTTTAGATTTTGAAAATTTAAGTGAAGCTTTTGAGTTTTTTATTTGGCAAGTAGCTTCGAGGCTATATGATCTTGGCGCAAACCAAAAATACAGTGTTATTGTCCATTTGTTAAAAGTGATTGAGTCAGAAGAAGCAAATGATGCAGCGATTATCAAAGAAAAAGAGCATAAAGCTTTGGAGTCATCAAGAGGTTTGATAGGTTCAATTTCTTTTAACCCCCTTAGTGGAAATAAAGTCTCAAAGCCAGATATGAAGCTGAAAAATTACAAAAAAAAATTCTTTGAAACAATTCATAAAATTGTTAGTGACAGAATGCACGAGTTTTTCACTGAAGTAATTATGGACGATGACGAAATTAATAAAACTACTGAGCTTGTAATTGACGATTTGTTATTTGTGGCGGAAAATATAGTTCCCTGTGTTCCGCCTTCTTATGGCTTATTTGATGTGTTTTTAAACCAGTATCATTTAACAGTTGTTGAGAAAGTTAAAGAGATGTCAAGTTCTGAAATGGACGGAAGATCAATTTTAAATATTTTAAGTCTAGCAAGGCAGTACCAGTCGAAGATGCGAAAAGATTTAGGGATACCTAAAGAGAAATTGCAGCCTCCTCTTTTGGAAGGAAGGGAAGAAAAGTTGTCAAACGACTACCTTGACTTGGTAAGATCAAAAATCTCCGAATGGATAACGAATTTGATGACTACAGAAACAAAAGAGTTTTTAGAGAGGCCAAAACCACCAGAAGTTGGAGAAAACAACCAATTTGTTATGCAGGGTAGTATAATAATGTTTGAGATTATTAACCAGCAGGTAGATCTGGCGATTGAGTCAATGCGTGGTAAACTTGTTTGCGATGTTGTTTATGAATGTAATAAGATATTTGCAGTAACAAACAAGAAGTGGAAAATGTTGATTGAAGCAGAGTCAAAGAAGCAAATTGAAAATCCCGAAGAGGTTGCTGAAGGGTTAGTGGACTATATAATGGCATTATCAAACGACCAACTTCGATGCGTGGAGTTCAGCGAAGCTATTCAAACACGATTGTGTGACCAGTTAAGCAGGGCTTACCAAGAAAAGTTATCGACAGAACTAGGATCTGCTATGGAGGGGTTTATGGACGTAGCACAAAGGTCTGTTAGCGCATTGTCAGATATAGTATTTTCAGATCTTCGACAGATATTTGCTGCGTTGTATACGGCAGATTGGTACCAGCAAGATTTGCTGCAGCCGGTGATTGAGACTTTGAGAGATTACTGTTCAGATTTCCGCGACCATTTACATGAGTTTTTGTTTATGCGACTTATGCAGGAGCTGCTTGAGAGGTTTGTGATATGCTATATAGATGCGATAAGTAACAAGGCAGCCAAATTCAGCAAGAGTAGCAAAAACTCAGCAACGAAGAAGTTGCAGCAGGAGCTAAAGGTGTCAATATCATTTTTTTCAGAATACTTGGAAGCGAGCTTAGTGCAAGAGACTACAAATGCGCTGTCGATGGTTATATCGCTCATTGATTCAACTCCAACGATGTTATTTTTGGAGTATTTTTCTATAAAGAAGCAGTACCCAGACGTGTCGCTTGTTTTGGTTGAGGATATTTTGACAAAGAGGGAGGATGTAGATTTTTCGCAATCGAAGAGTATTATGGACTCGCTTAAAGCTAAAACTAACAATGAGCAATCTGCTATTGGAAAAAGACAAACTTTATTTTCTAAACTTAAAAACTACTAGCTTTATTATTTTTAACACATTTGTAATGAAATTTATAACAGATTTTTTTTTTTCACAATGTTTTTTTTTAACAGGGGTATGAGTTGATACTTGTATTCATTTATTATTAAAAAATTAGAAAAGACAAGTGATAAATGATAAATGAGAAGATAAGGTTTTATAAAGGAATGTATTTATATGAACAAATATGATTAATTTAGTGGTGTATTAGATTTTTGTTTTTAAAAGTAATTTATTAGTGGACGGATGTTTCGGCTCTAGAAGATCTGGACCTGTTTTTTTGGAGTTCGCGTAATGTAAGTTTTTGGGCGCGGTATAGGTCGCTTTCGATTCCGCGGGAAGGTTTGCGAAGGTGCATAAAATTGCAAAACCCACTTCTGTTGCATTCTGAGTTTTCGTACTGGCGACAACACGCTTCTCTGAAGTCAGTGACGGGACTGAGCTCGGCCCATATGGGGCGGCCGCCGTAGTAGCGGTTGTTAAGCTTCTCGACGCAGTTGAGTGCATCTTCTTCCAGCAAGAACTGGACGTATACGTTGCCGACTAAGTGGTCGCCGACATTGTCGCAGACTTTTAGTTCTTCAATCTCGCCGTACTTGGCAAGCTCCAGGAACATATCCTCGAAGAAGAGATCGAAATGTTTTTGGACTTCTTGGTCGGATAGCAGACAGTTGGGATCGTGCGCAGGATTTTGGTAGACGTTGGACATTAGAACAGTCTGTGAATATGTTGGCTTGACATGTTTTCTTGAGCATCTGTCACCGTGTCTACACGCACCAATTTTGAAATAAAAGGAACAATTTACCCTACGAATTATTTAATAACATTGTTAAAGAAAAAAAAAAACTTATTAGGAATGTTATAAATGTTGAAAGGATTTATTTTTATTAGCGTTTTTTTATTAGTAAACAAGAAATTAGAGAGTATTATTTAATAATTTATAAAAAATTTTTTGTTTAAACTTACTTGTCCTTTTCTGTTCCATAGATAGAGGCTAGATGTTCGGCCATGATTTAATATATTTGGTGATTCGAATTAACTGTGATTTATTGAAGGAGTTGGATGAATTTAAATATTGTAGAGATTCGAGATGCGCAATTATAAGGTGGTTTGAGTATTTAATCGAGGAATTAAAGTAATAATAGCAAGATATACGAAGAAAAGTTAAATGAGTAAAATATACAAAGAAGATTATAAAAAAAAGTAAGTAGTAATTTATTTATTTATCATTTATTTTTTTTGATTTTAATTTTTATTTATAATAAATCTATTATGGCCAAGTAGAAAAGATATTTATTACTTTGATTTGAAATAATTTGTTGAAAAAAAAAAAATTAGGTGAGGTAATTGATTCGTTGGGCATGAAAATAATATAGGCGCTTTCAGTGAAATGGCGTAGTTTTCTAGAACATTCGATAGATGATTCGCCAAGGCGAAAAAAAGCAAATAAACGACGCGAATTAATATCTTTTTATAAACAAAAAATTTTATATCAAGCATAACAACTTTATTATAATAAATAAATAAAAAAATTTTTTTTTTATATCAGCCAAAGAATAAACTTTTGTGAGTCCTAAAGTTGAAGGAACTAAGCTTTGTAAAGTTCAACTATTTGGGAGAAAAGCATGATTAAAGATAATTTAATTTAAAGAAAAAGATAATTGAGGGGTTTAATTAGATTATATCTGTCTTTGGTTACGAAAGAATGCTTTAAATTGTGCATCAGTATGAATAGGGATTATAGGTTAATATTTTTGGGTCTGAGGGTCATCCCTAAACTTTTTCGAGTTCAACACACTTTAAATAAGTGAATTTATTGATTTTTCAGTGATTTATAAGTCAATTTATTATTTGCTGGGATAATACAATAAATCAACAATTCTTATTGCCTCGAATTTATTATGTTTTAACTGAGAATAGTTGGCTATATTTGGTAGAATTAAATCAGTTTACTGGCCAAGAAAAGCTTAAGATGCTAATTTATAGACATTATCTTTAAATTTAGAGATTAAAAATTTCTTATATCATAGTAAATTTACCAGAAACAGATAAAAATATGTAAATATAAGTGATGCATAATATGCTAAAATAATAATGTTAAAAAAGAAAGCCTTTTTTGGCATTAATTAGTATTGGTTAGGCACATAGAGTAGCTTCAGTGAACAGAAAATGAAATATTTTGTAATTTGGCCAAGGATCAAAAGAAAATATGAATATGAATTTCATAAAATATATAGTCACATTACATATTTAATTTGGATAATTGATTTGAGGTTTTTTTGCTTAAAGCAATAGAAGCGATTTAAATCTATGAGCTGTTTAGTAATTCGGAGGTTTGAATGCTTAATATAGCAGCCTAATATTGTGATCAATAACCCTAAAAGAAACAAGTCTTAAAAATACAGCTTATTGATTCGGCAGATATTTTTATGAGTGCTTGTTATTTGATAGTAGGATAAGTTTAGCCAATAATGTATAGAGCTTAGAGGTTAGTCATTTTGGTGAATCGCTTTTTGTTAGCTATGCGCAGTCTATTTATTAGCGGAATAGTTGGTAGTTTCAAAGAACAGTAAACGAGGAGATTCGGGCTAAAATCCCCGGAACACCTAGCTTCCGGGATATTAATAGCTGGGATTGCCTATAGTAGCTCAAAACTTTGATAGATTCCGAGAAAAGTAGAGCGTGAATATGATTTTTATGTAATAGTCAGATGACTTGCCTTTTATTCTTCGCTAAAGCGGAGTCATTAGATGGCTTGTTAGTGCTTAAATTGCTTATTATTCCTTTGGGTAGGGTCTTTGTTTTTTATTGGCGTTAGATGTATGAGCAGAAATTTGCTTGATCAATCTTTTTCCCAGATATTTTCGAAAGGCCAAACTACTTCAAATCTCTTCCTGTAAGCTATTGACTAAACTAATTTGTATGATTGTTCGCCAATAAATTTTCACAATAATGTATGATGCTCCAATCGATTCGACCCAATAATTAATATCAAAAGTATATATTGACAAACAAACGTGTGCTCAATAATTTTGAAGCATGTTTATTGGCTAAATAAATATATTACTAAGCCAATTATGTATATAGAGCTTGGGCTCCCAATGGGCAGATCGCGACTGCTAACCCCTAAACCTTTCCATATAATAATATGAAGCAATGGCGATGATTGGCCCATAAGCAAATCGGTGAATTGTTACTAAAAAAAAGTCCAATATTATCGAAATCTGTAACTGATAGATAAAAAAAAAGAAAAGGCTCAACGCAATTTCAATAAATTTGCTGAATTTCCGGATTTGCAAAAGTGTATTACAAAATCTTTAAAACATTTTTTATATCAAATTCGAACCAATATACTTTATGCGTCTTTTAAATCCCCAACACTGTTATTCTTCTCTTTAGTTGCCCGCCCTCTTCATTTACCCTTTCGCTATCCCCTGCTATAGGTATCTGATATCAGACATCAATCTCTTCCGAAAAGCCTTTATAAGCTTAAGCAAGCTTATCCTACAAAAAATACTTTCATATTTCAACTGCTTTCCCCCCCCCTCCCCCACTCTCACATAAAAAACTCCAATAATCCTTCTTGTGTGTACTGTTACACCTTCTATCTCCAGATTTAGTTCTGATTTACTTATTCCACTCACTTCTAATTTGAACGCGCATACCAATTTCTATTTTTTTATTTTCAAAAGATGGCTGAACATACTGATCATCAACCTAACTTGGTTGATTCTATTAGCTTTGAGGACTCTGACTTCTCTTTAGACAATCATTTACCCGCAAATAGTAATTCATCTCTCTCTTACTTCAACTAAGTTATACTATTTCCTACGAATTTTAACTTACATATATTTCTTCGCCTGTCCATCTCCCCCTCCCTTCCACTTATCCTCTGAACTCACTCACTCAATATATCAAAACTTATTTATACTCTACAATTACATGTTTATTATAGATTCAGAAGCCAACTTAATAAATAATCCAGGTACTGAAAATAACAGCGATAAGTCTAACAGCGCTGAAATTTCAGCCCCAAAGATTAAAAAAAAGCGAAAGAAGGTTCAAAAAGGTATTTATTACCCTCCCCCCGCCCCCACCACCCATCTTCTAAAAGCTATCATTCTATAAAAAAATATAACTTCGCAATAAAAAAAAATATATCTTCAATAAATTCATCCCATCCACTTGTACCTCTACTAACTTTTCCACTACCATCTTTTAGCCTGTGTTTACTGTAGAAGATCCCATATGACCTGTGACATAGGTATTTTTTAATTCGCTCTGTTCTCTTCTATATTGAAACTTTTTTAATTATTCTTTCAATAATACTTAGAGAGACCTTGTAAACGATGTATCAAAAGAGGAATTGGTCATTTATGCCGAGATGAAATCGTCACTGAAACTCATTTAAAAAAAAAAGGTTATTTTTATAATTTTCTCGACCTTTTCTTCCATTTTACGTTTTTCTTATAGCCAACCCTAACTATACCTACCTATAATTGATTACAAACTTTTGATTTTATTATTTTTATTTGTCTAGTTGCTAAAAATGATACAAATGTTGTTTCATCAACTTCTAGTGCAAACAATATAGAATCTTCGCTTAATAACTCACAACACCAACCTGGTCCCCTATCCTCTTCTAATTCAACTTTTAATCACGAAGCCTCATCTATTTTTCCAAGCTCTAATTCTTTCTCTGATAAAAATAGCCCAGCTACTAGTAACTATTTTTAATTCTATTTTTTCCCTCTCTAAATTCAAAAAATCAAAAAACCCTTTAATCCCCTACTTTTTAGCTAGAATCTTTTAGAGCTAATAGACTGACTTCTTCTTTTTTAATTTTTAGTACCTCAAAATAATTCCGAATTTACTAATGACCCTGCTGGAATGATGCTTAATAACTCGCAAAATAGCGACCTTTTAAAGTAAATATCATTTCAATTTCAATTACATACTTTTTTTTCATTATTTTAATATATTTAATGTGCATCTATTTAAAAAAATAACCAGAGCCATAGATAGTTTCGATGCGAATTTTAATCTCCGAAAAGGTCAAACTTATTCCAACACCGACTTTTCGAAGAACAGTAACCAAAACTCTCAAAATACAAGTAATATAAACTATGACAATTTATCTTTTGCATAAAGCGCTAATAATTTTATTTCTGCTCTTCATTTTATCACTGTCTTTTCATAATTTCTTTACTCTTATTCCATTTGTTTTCATAATTATTTACTCTTATTCCCTTTTTTCTGAATGAGCTTATACTAATTTATTTTTTTATTCGTCTCATTAGTGCATCTCAATCCTCTTTCAGCTGTTGAAAGTATTCCAATTAAACTAACAAACCCAAGCCGTACAAACACAAATAATAGTTTATCTTTCAGCACTACCCTAGACTCAAACATCAATATCAGAAAACTAGATCAAAACCCTAAATTTAACGAATTTAATGACTATAATTTATCAAATCCACAAGATATTCTTCGAGGAAATTTCACTGATCACCGCCCAAAACTTGGAGCTTTATCGCCATTACCTCCACTAAGTACAAAAATGGCAAACCGCGCTGCTAACAAAAAGATAGGATTCCCTCTTGGCACCGACTCTATCTCTACATCATTAAACTTTGGTAGCAAATTTCATGAAAGCGGAAGCAATAATTTTTCTGTAAACAAAAACCGCAAATATTCTAGACTACCTATTGATTCAAACTCTCAAAACATTTCTTCTGTTGAACAGAAAAAACAAATGCTCGAACCATACTACCTCTCTGTATTAAATCTGGAAGACTCCTCTTCTGAAGAAAAATTAAGACAAATTTTAAGCTCAAAATTTACTACTGGTGTTTTAAAGCCTTTTAATTACGTTAATGGGTATTTGAGAATGCACAGATTTATGGAAAAAAAGTAAGCTTAATGCAAGTTTTGATCCCCTTCTTACCCTCTATTTAATTTTTTTATATAAACTTGTAGCTATTTTTATACTTTTGCCGAATTAACGCTAACATATTTTTTTCATTTCTAATTAGTATGTCAAGCGCCAGTGTTACAAGACTTGTTGGAATTTTAAGTATTTACCGATCTACCTTCATGTCAATCATCAAATCTCTTACTGACGCCGACGTTTTAGTATCAGAGGTAGCTTTTGAAAAGCTTCTGTTTGATTACGACCACACTTTCCATACATTTGGTGTTCCTGCTTGTTTATGGCGTCGTACTGGTGAAATCTTTAAAGCAAACAAACAATTTGCTGATATGGTTGGTCTACCTATACAATATTTTAGAGAAGGCAGGGTAACCATATATGAGTTGATGACCGAAGAGTCTACTGTAAATTACCTTGAAAAATACACAAACGTTGCTTTTGATGTTACCCAAAAAGCTGTTTTAACGTCTTGCGTGCTACAAGTTTCAAACTTAGTTAGAGCAATGGTCGATAGAGATATTAATAATGGTTCTTGGGGAAGCGGGAGTGAGCTTGAATTAGAACCGCTTCCTGTAAGCCTAGGCGATCGAGGTGACCCTGAATCATTTCTTTCGAGCTTGAAGGAATCTGACGCGTTTCACTCAATTTCGAAAAATGCCAAGGACTGGGACTCAATCACAAAGAAGATGTACAAAGAGATTACGAGCGTCAATAAGACTAAAAATAGTTCTGATATGTTTGAGGAAACTAGCTTTTTAGACAGAAGCGGAAATTCGTTTCGCTCTGCATCTATTCCGCTGAATGGTAATTCGCAAAATCACAATAACACATATAGCGTTTCTGGCCAATCTGAAAGTATAGACAGCGGGAAAAACCAACAGCAAATTGGCGTAGGATCAAACAATGTCAGCAACAATATTTATAACTCATCAAATAACGATAACACCAGCTCTACATTGAAAAATTTCAACAAATCCCAAAACTCGCACCAAGAAAGTCAGGATAACAATGTCAATAACGCTGCGAAAAAAAAATTCTCTATTCCTAATAAAAAGCTGCCTTGCTGTTTCAGTATTACCATTAGGCGTGATAGAAACTGTTTGCCCATAGCCATTATCGGAAACTTTATGCCCATCAACTAATATATATATTTAATTTAAACCATTTTTTAAAATTCAGAACATATAAATTTTTTTAATCCTTTCTATTTTTATTAACTTGCCTCATTTTAAACAACTGTTAAATTAATTAATTATTTTTTATTTTTTTTTAGTTTTAGGAGAAAAAAACTCAATAAATATATTTGTAATTAATAATCCAAAAATTTCTTGTTTCATTCTCTTATAACACTGCCTTATAACTCTATCCATTTTGCCTTTATCACTAACCTTATAAGTTTATACATCATATCTTTTTTAAATAATTATCTATTACCTTAATACCGTTATTCATTTGAAGAAACTATTTTTTTTTCGCATTTTAATTTTTAGCCCTAAAATTTATGTTACTGTTGTAAAAAAGCTTAATAAGAAATGGCGATGAATGTATATCCATTAAAAAATTTATTCATATAAAAACTAGGCAATTTATAGCCCCTTCACAATCATTTTTTTAAAAAAACATTTTTTATCTTGAGATAGGTTATGGACTTTAAAACCAGATTTAAGAGGGTAAAAAAGGATGTTAAATAATACGATTTCTTTTGAGTATAATTAAGCCTTATCCGATCTAAACATTCTTTATTATACATTTAATTCGAGGGGGGGTGGGGGGGTTGAATAGATACTGGCTAAAAAGTTATTTCAAGTTATTTAAATAATACATCTTTAGAATCATCAAATTGCTTCAATTAATATTATCAAAAGGTAGATAATAAATAAAAAAATCAAAATATCGGTGCACTGTCGGATTAAAACGGTTCAATAAATATAAAAATACACACGGAAAGCTTTATTGGATATTTTATGGAAATGAAAAAATACCAATGTTGGTTTTTTTATCAGTTACGACTAATAGCTGTGATATTTTGTTTGATATTTATTAAATACGAAGAGAACTCAAGAGTATATAAACTTTCGAATTCTCACAGTATTAAAATCACTTTTACAATAAGAATTTCGTTTATCTTTTTTTTTTTTACAGTGAATTTACTGATAAAAGTACAATCACATACGATATTTCATGATTATTGTAAATACCTAAACTCAAATATTTTGTTTTTTTTTGTTTTTAATCGCGGAATTTTATTGGTACGAAATCAATAATAGAAAATATGTGGTAAAGTAAGATAAAAAAATAGTAAAGTTGATGCAATTAAAAAAAAAACTAATATTTTAATACTAATAAATTCCTCTGCCGGACTACCGGCTGCGTACCTAAAGGGAAATGGCATCAATCTACCAACCGAAAGATCCACACAGGCATTGTTTCAAGTAGGCTGGATGACTGAAGTTACAAGCAGTCATGGAATTAAGCTCGCTCCAACAAAATTGAATTCGTTAGTCAAATATTTCGTAAAAAAATTTAAAATTAGTAAGTACACTGTTCTAAAAAAATAAATCAGCATACTAAGCATTTGATTGTGGTATCTAAAGTTCTTATTTCTACTGAGCTTGACGCTAAATAATCGTATGATTGCAGAATATATTGCCAAAGAATTTGGTCAGCAAGTTTTTTTTTGATTTTTACCCTTTCCCGTCCAACACTCTTTAAAAAAATCAATTTTATGATTCGTTTATGATTTAAAAGCAGGCTTGTTATTTGTCGTTAATTTACAATATACCAATATCTCTTGTAGCCTCGGATTTAATTTAATTTAATTTAATTGAACGCTGTTGGCTATATATGATGGGTAAAAAATTGTCTACTGCCTGGGAAAGGGTTAAATAGAGATTTGGACTCTGAAAAGGGTTAAGACATAAACAAATATATAAAATTTATATCATGTGTTTTAGGCATAAATAAAAGTAACAAGATTTTATAGGAGTAACTGAACTGAATAATAAATCACTACGAAATTAAAATAAATTATACTAAAATAAGTATATAGTAGTAATTTACAACAAAAATCGTCATCAACTATCACTTATAAAAAGATTATTAATATCCTTCTCTAATTTATTTTAACAAGTTATAATCCCTGCTTTATTTGGGTGCTTGTTCACCTTTCTAAACTCTTTATAAATAAATCTTATTAAATAAAACTTTTATTTATTTGTTTATTTATATTTATCGCAGAATTTTATTGGTACGATAACAATAATGGAAACTATTAGGTGAAGTAAAATAGTGTTGATTTAAGGCAAAAAAAAACAAAACGAATATATACCCTAATGCTTATAAATTCCTCAGCCGGCCTACCAGCTGCGAACCTAAATTGAAATGGGATCAATCTACCAACTCAAAGATCAATCCGAGGATTAGCAAATAACTTGGCTCTCTCTTAACCCCTTCCCAGGCAGTAGACTACTTTTAATCTACCAAATCTAGCAAACTGGATACAATAAAAACAGTTTAATTCTGAAATTTATTCAATTATTGAGCTGAACCATACTGGCAATAATAATACGTTAGCTTATAAATCATTAAATAACCACTTTATTATTTTTTTTTCCTTAGGGTGTTGGATGGGAAAGGCTTGAAATCATTTCTATTTATCGGATTTAATCAATCCTGATTTTTATTTAGCTTGGTGCAAACCATATTACTAACGAATTTAGTCATTCAAGTGTTTTTTATTGGTTGGATAATGATGGCTTCATTATTGAATTTCAAGGAATTAAATCAGAAATAAACAAAATTAACAGGTGATTTTTTCTTGGCATTAATCAAGTTTTCGTATTTAAAGTAATTTTCATTTAATTGTTTGAGCTTCAAATAAAATATAAGCTCTCAAAATAATAAAAAAGTTCAAGTAAAAGGACGCGATTTTAAGCTTTAATTTCGGTATATTTACCAGGTATTTTAAATTAAGCAGTTAGTATTGCATTATATTTTTACAGGATATTATTCGAATTCTCGCTCGCTTACTTCCTTAGAGAAAATATGATAAAGTTATTTACTAAATGCAGTACTGGGATGCCAAGCATAGATTCGGCAAGCTTGATTTTAAGCAAATTGCAGAAATGCAAGGCTGCGGACGCGCATGCTAAATTTTCAAGATTTGCGAGATCGATGCACGTCCAAAAGGATCAAAGCTCGAGAAAAAGCTTACCAAACTTTAACTTTGCCTCCATAGAGGCCGAGAAATTAGGATCTGCATCAAGATCAAAAGTCAGCTGCGCAAATTTCGGCTTTTTGTTCAAGAGGAGTTTTACAGGAGCCAGGAACAACAAATTATTTGATTCGAGCTCATTTTTAGGCTCCTCGAAATCTATATTTTCTGGTAGCTACTACCCAGTCAGAAATTCATCCTCTGCTAGCAGCCAAGGTAATGCTCTTTCGCGATCAATCGAGATAGAGTACGATGGAGGAAAGAAAAAGAAAGTGAATGTCGATTCGAAATCTGTTGGATATTGGCTCATTTACTGCTCTTCTATGTGTTTTGGTATTATCGTTTGGGGCGGTTTGACTCGTTTGACCGAATCTGGTCTCTCTATTGTTGAATGGGCGCCAATTTCAGGTGTTAGGCTGCCTACAACCGAAGAGGGCTGGAATGAAGAGTTTGAAAAATACAAGCAGTTCCCGGAATACCACAAGTAAGAATTGAACTATTTATTTCATGCTTATTATACTTTTCTAATCTGGGTTTAAGTTATTGTTGGCTTTTTTCACCTTTTTTTTAAAAAATTGGATTATGATCTATAAGTCCTTTTTTTTTTATCAAAGCGCTAATATATTCTATTTCTTACCATTTATATTATAATTTTAAATAGGGTACATATTGGCATTTCGCTAGAGAACTTTAAAAAAATATACTTTATGGAATGGTTTCACAGAAACATTGGTAGATTGTTAGGTTTGGTTTATATCATCCCAGCAGTTTACTTTATTTCTAAGGGTGCTATCCATAAAAAAAATATTGCTAAGGTCCTCGGTCTTGGTAGTTTGATCGGGCTACAAGGTGCTATTGGATGGTATATGGTTTCTTCAGGTCTAAACCAAAACTTCCATGATGTCGAAGAAGCTATTCCAAGAGTCAGTCAGTATCGCTTAACAACACATCTAGGAACCGCATACCTTTTGTATATCTTGTTTTCAATGTATGGCTTCAAAACAGTTAGATTAAACAGGATTTTAAACGGTTCAATTAAGGTAAACTGATAATTTTATTAAATATTTTTTAATACTTTTTCTTATTAACTAACTAAAAAATAAAAAAAATCTCATAGATTATTTTACTATCTATTTTTTTATATTGGTAGAACTTGGAACAAATTCGCGAAACTTTGAATAGAGTTGACGTTAAAAAGTTCCAAAAAGGAGTTAGCCATGTAGCCAGATTTGCTCTCTTAACTTGCTTGAGTGGCGGTATGGTCGCTGGACTCGACGCTGGATTGGTCTATAACGAATTTCCATTAATGGGAGGAAGAGTACTACCAGCAATAGAGGAGTTCTGGAGCGATAACTACACTAAAGATATTTTCGGAAACGCTCAATCTAAAATCTTCAACTTATTCGAAAACCCAACAACTGTCCAGATGGTGCATAGGACAATGGCTATGACCACATTCTTCGCTGTCTCGTACCTCTGGTACATCGGTAAAGGTCTAAGACTAAACCGCGCAAACAAGTTCCTGGTCAATTTTTCATTCCTCCTCGGACTAACCCAAGTCGGTCTAGGTATTGGCACCCTCGTCAATTATGTTCCCATATCATGGGCCTCTGCTCACCAAGCCAATTCGGTTATCTTGGTTGCTACAATGTTCGGCTTGTCAAACTCGCTAAAAGCAATGCCAAAAATTCTCTAATTTTTTCCAGATAAAAAATTATTGTTTAATTTCACTAACTCCCTCCATTTAAATTTCCATGATACTGGGACTGTGAACTGTTCAATAAGTATTCTTTTTATGCGATAATCGTGACTCATATTATATTTTAGAGGTTTAATAAATATCAAAAAAAAATTTTATGACTTTTTCCCTCATTTATTAAATATCAATATTATGACTTAATATTATATCAAATTTCGCTCACCAATCTAAAATTTTTTTTTATTCCTTCATTATTCAACTTATTGGTAATCAAATTATGCCTTATTATTTTTAAGCTTATATTTCTAATCATTGATAAGAAAATAGCTTTATTTAATTACAGTTATCATACTTATTTTTCTTTCGCCTTATTGCATATAGATCAGATATTGATTTATATATACATTTGTGGACCTATTTTTCGATTTGAGGCAGTTCATTATTTTAGTATTTTTTATATTATTAATTCTTTCCAACACCTTTACCCTTAAAGTTATCCCGAGCAGTAGACTAGTGTTCGTTTTCCAAATCTCCAACTGTATTCAATAATCTTAATTTAACTCTGATACTTATGTAATTTTTTTGTTGCTGTAAAATAACAGCAAATAACAAAATTGATATTATACCATAAACGAATCATTGATAATTTTTTTTACAGGTCGTTGGACGGGAAAGGGTTAAATGAACGAAAATTAGTATATCATATGTCTTTATTTTACTAAAGTCTTATATTTGACTTATCATATAAAAATTTAATAAATTATTTGATTTGGAACTCTATTAATCTCAAACAAGGATATCTAATTTTTTTTTAGCTTTTTTTAATAAAAAAAAAGAAATAATGTTGACTATATATAGTTAATCAAGTGAATAAGCTTTCCTCTTTTAAAACCATTTCCCAAAGGAATATAAACTTTTATACTTAAAAAATAAAAACTTTAACATTTAGATTGACGAAATTTTTTTGATTTAGATCATCATACTTGTTTTAGCTTCTAAAAATTACTCTAATAAAGTAAAATCAAAAAAATATCAATACTCTATAGCCTAACCTTGACAGAAATTTTATATCTTTTTTTTTTCCTGTGTTCAAAACTAAAATCTTTGTCAAGATTAGTGAGCTTGAAGTTATTTCAAGTAAATTATTAAAGATCAATATTTAAATTAACGTTATTAAATTAATAATTCAATATTAATATTTGTAGATTAATTTATTTATGAATACTCGAGTAAAATAAGTGAATCTTTCAGAATTCAGACTTTTATCGTTAAAAGAAATGGTCATATTTTGAACATAAACTGTAAAATTAATAATTAAAATAATTTTTTTTGTAAATTTATAAAGAACTATTGTATTTTGTGCTGATTTTTTTGCAAATAATTAATTCCTTGGTTTGTTAATAGCTTTTAATTATGATTTTCTATTATGAAACATGCTTTGAATATTTAATATTTTTAGCTCGTCAAAATATGAAAATATCTTTACTGAAATTAAATTAATCAAACCGTTCAAAAATTATCTTTAAAATGATAAAAATTATTAAATGTAAACAGAATAACCCATTTTCCAAAGATGTTATAGTTAATTAAAAGGCGTTGATTTTGAATAAATTTTAATGTCTAATTAGGATGACTAAATAAATATAATGGCTCAAAATTTTTCGTGTATGAAAGTATGTTTAGCTTAATATATACATTTTTTAATTTTTATTTTCTGTTGTATTATACTAATTAATTTAAATAATTATTATTTGCAAACCAATTATACACTCTGCTTTAAATTTCTTGTTTTATTAATTTTTTTTGTCTCAGAAAATTTGTTAATTATAATTTAAAAGTATACAAAAAACCAATAAAAAATATTTAAAAAGTTAAAAAAATAATAAAAAAATCATTTTTCAACCGACTCCCCTCCGCCGCTCTAGCAGCTCCATACCCACTAGGCATTGGTTCAAGGGGGATGGTGAATCACTTATACTTTGCAGTATAAGTGTTCTGGGCACGCGGATGCCATTCAAAAATTTGGCTGTTTCCAGCTCAAAATTTTGATCGGATTTTCCAGCACGAAGCTGGATAAAAGATTGTTTAGACTCCCCCCCAAGGAGTTTTCCAACTAGCCCCAACCGGGCTTCATTGAAATTAGACAGTAAAAAAAAATTCGTCAGAACTGATTGGCATCGGTATGAACCGGCGGATCGTCGATGATCAGTGATTTAGCCACCGGCTGCAGCTCAGAAGTATGTGGTCGACCGTTTCAGGCACACACAAGTTGCAGCAGGGGCAAAAATTTTTGAATTTTTGGTCGACGATTTTCATGTTCGACAAGCGCTGGGCAGTCCGGAATGTGCCCATACGCATTTTTCCAATGTCCTGAAGGCCCAGCTTCAGGTCCGGATACATTTCTTGAAGGTAAAACCAGTTGCATTTTCCCCCCATTTTCCGATCCACCGTCCACCAGTGGATGGAAGACCGGTTATTTCGTCGTTTCCGGTTCACTATCGTGATGATAGTCTGACCGTTTGAATCTTGAGAGCAGAATTTTTTGATCCACCGGGCACTCCCGGTAACCCAGGTGGCCATCCGTGCCTTCATCGGAGCCTTGATGAGGTTGGTGATCATTATTTTTGAGGTCTGCCACTTATGGTATGCACGCTCACGGACTGTGCTGGTGCGCATGAACACTGAGCTTATGCCCAGTTCATCCCTGATACGCTCCATGGCCGCTGATTTTCCGACGTTGGCAACCATTCGAATCGCCTTGTGGATTTCCATCTGTATATGCTTTCATCTGGCTTCGCTCATGCCAAATTTCCTTCCACTGTAGCTCCCAATCGGCATCAGCACTGAATTGATGAACTTTATTTTTAGTGCTGTGAGCACATCAAATCGTCTCGGGAAGCTGTAGGCAGCGTATACAGCCTTCCTGACCTTGTTCTTGTTGTTTTTGATAGTCCAAGATACATTCCACTTGCTGTTCATAATATAGCCCAAGTGTGTGTACTGGTCGGTAGAGTCGACTTTTTGGCCGTGCAGGGTCATATCAGTGGTCAATTCCATGCTTATCGTCATTATCCCGCACTTGGAGGCATTCACAGACATTTAACAAGTGTCTGACCATTTGGTAATGGTGTTCAGTGCGGTTTGTAGCTCGGCTGATGATTCGGCGAATAGAACGGCATTGTCGGCAAACAGTAGTCCAGGTATTCGTGAGGTGAGCCCAGGCACCCGCACACCTGTTACGTTCTTGAATATATCGTTGATGTAGAAATCGAAGAGTACCGGCGATGCTAGGCACCCTTGCCGCACTCCAAAGAGGTATTCGGTGGGGTTGGAAACTTCATTTCCAACTCTGACTGCAATTTCAGGGGTATCATACATGCCCTTGATCATATTGAGAAGTTTGCCCCCAATGCCCACTGATCGCAGTTTATGCATTAGGGCCATGTGGGGGACCTGATCGTAGGCCTTGCTATAGTCGATATAGCACAGCCATGTTTCCTTGTTCTGGATTTTTCGTCGACTGAATATTTCGTATATAGTGGTCGCTTTGCCCGCAAACTCCTCGAAATTCATGAATCCAGCTTGCTCTAATACCTGTATTTGGTATTTCGCGTCAATTTTACTGAGTTTGGTGTCCACAATTTTGGCCACCAGTTTTGCCAATGTTGGGATCAGTGATATCCCTCGGTAGTTATCGGGGTACTTCAGGTCACATATTTTAGATACTGGGACCACCACTGATGTTTCTAGGCACTGGGGTATATCCCCTGTGTCATAAATTAAATTGATGTTTTGTTTAGTAATATTGCTAGGCTTGATGTGGGTGATGGCAGAGCCATCACCAGTTTCCATACCTCAGATGGCACACCATCAGCTCCCGGAGCTTTGTTGTTAGGCGTACCACAAAGTGCTATCACACTATGGGTAATAGTCACAGTCGCTAGAGATGAGATTTTCCCACTTATCGGCAGATCGGCTGTTCCCAGTAGCGTCTTTGGCTAGATCTCCAAAACGATTTGTCCAGATTTTTATTTTTTGATGTTTTTCAGATATTAAATTTTAGTTTTTATCGTAATCTGGGCTATCGGCGATGTCTTGGAGCGATTAAATAGTTTATGATTTGATATAGCGCCAATAGGACTTTGAGTCGTTATTCAGAACCTGATCGGCGATTATTTTAAGTCTTTTGGCATGCTGGGCTTTTCTATCGGCCTTAATTGATCGATTTGCACTCGATTTGAAATTGATGTATTTTCTGATTGGGCAATTATTATTCGTTAATTTTTGAAAATTTTTTTCTTCGCTTTTTTATTTTTTTCAGGGCGATCTTTGACAGCACAGTTTTTATGGCTTCGCCAGGTGCATCCAGCGCACCAAGTTGAGCTGATTGATACCAAAAAGTGTCGATTAGGCCCACGCA
The DNA here is from genome assembly GCA_001970855.1 of Smittium culicis. NCBI lineage: Eukaryota > Fungi > Kickxellomycota > Harpellomycetes > Harpellales > Legeriomycetaceae > Smittium > Smittium culicis. Next base: position 51,861 of record LSSN01000210.1, read on the forward strand.
AAGATCATTTAGGCCCATTTCTGTTTCGGCTAGCACTGTAAATCGGTTATGGCTGACAAAATTATTTTCAACCAATAATGATTTTTTCGCGTTGATTTTTGATTTTTTCGCCGGTACCTCGAGAGCGTTCAAATTCCACTGCGCTGTGATCGGCATGTGGTCGGAGAGGTCTAAAAATCGGTTCGCTGTGCACCAGTTGGGTCGGCTGCTGAGCCCAGCATAGTATATGTGATCGATCATTCGGCCCACAGTACTCTTATTGTATCTCGACCCTGTTGAGTTGCTCACTTTTGCATGTTGGAACCCAGTTCCAAGCTTCAGAGTAAACTTTTTTGAGGCCGGGGTGTCTATATTGTAGTCCCCCAGCAGTATGTGTTTTGAGAATTTTTTATTGAAATTTTTATAGTGGTCCAAAAGCTCAGAAATCGCTCGCTTTTTACGAATTCCAGCGTTTGGGAAGTGCACATTTGTGACCAAAAGCTCGAATTTATCACAATTTTTGGTGCGCCCAGAGACTATCCCAGATAGCCAAGTCGGTGCAGATTTATATTCGCTAATTTCTAGTCCAATATTATTTTTTACTGCCAGCAGTAGACCGGTGCCACCTTTGGCGTGATCGGCTTTTGCCTCTATACATGTGTATCCTAATATGCGGAAGCGGTAGGTTTTTTTAGTTAAAAATGTTTCCTGGAGTGCCAGGATATCGGGCTTAGCACTATCCGACTTTGAAAAATTCAGATAGTGCTCAAGTTCATCTTTTACACTCTTTATGCCTCGTATATTGTAGGTCATAACCGTCAGAGTGTTGTTTTTTGAGCAATTAATTTTTTTATTTTTTTGGCCACTTAAATTGGCGGATCGAAATTTTTAATTTTTTTCGCGCCTAATTTTTGCGCCCAGAGCTTTTTCGATTTTATTTATTTCATTTTTGTTAAATCAGTTTTTTGGTCGTTAATTGAGTGAATTTCGTGCCTTAATTAGGTGTTACTTCGTTTGATTTTTTTTACTGTAAAATGGATTCTATTAGTGTGATATTCAACATATTGCACCATTTTACAGTCTCTATTTTAAGCTCTTTGAAGTTGAGAACCAAGGATTTGTCAGTATTATTTAGGATATTTTTTTGAATTTTTTGATATTTAATTTTTTTTGATTTTTTTTGAGTCATATTATAAGTATATTTTAATAATTATGTCACCAGTAATCTATATCAGAGATATCAAGATTTTTTGCGTCAGATTCAGGCTCTATAGCGGCTATATTGCTTCCTGGAGGCGCCTTATCTACGTTTGATACGAAATTGTTAAACGCTTGTTCCGATTTTTGCCCCACTCTGGCTTTCGCTCCCGTCAATGCGTGCGCTGACGGGGGGCTATACCCATCAGATTCGTTTGTAGGGCTGAGATTCGGCGATATGAACTCTTTTTTGATCTCCATTGGGGAGCTCATATCACTGTCTACCGAGATATCGGAGAAATCATCACTATTAATTGTGGACTTGGCTGATCTTTTGATTATAGGTTGATGATTGTCATCACCACTGCCGTCAGACTCGGTATCATCATCTGATGATACTTTTTCATTAGAGCTGGGAGGCATCACAGCAGCATTTAATGAGCTGGCGGGGGGGGGGGGTTTCAAGCCTACGGTGCCCCTCAGGCGATTTATGATGCTCGGCTTTTCTGTTACAGCTTCATCATTGGTTGATACTTCAGTATCGTTGATGATTTTTGACTTCTCAACCGGCTTTGTGCTGGGTTGAGCTT
>LSSN01000211.1:0-32933 GCA_001970855.1 Smittium culicis
TATGAGTATGCGATTAGGTCAGTTAGATTTATAGTGGGAATAATATATTAATACCAATATGAATCTCGGAAGAGAAAGAAATACAGAAAAAAAATTGAAGTGATTTTTAAAAATATATACAGTTACTATATATCTATTAATTTGTATGTTTATTTGTTATAAAATGTGATATAAATCTATTTTTTCAGATTATATCTTTAGAATAGTCTATGATTATATTCTTTTACACTATTTTGAGGGGATATTTGTTAATAAGAGCGAGGGTAAAGATACGATAATATTATAGAGTTTACAAAGAAAAATAAAAGACTGTATAGAATATGGGAGGGGAGTATACGAAAGAAAAAAAAATTCTAATACATAATAGTAAGGAAACTTTTGAGTGTGTTTATATAATATTTAGTTCTTTGCAATTATCATAGATTAAAATTTTACAATATAGGAATTGGAAATGAAGAAAACTTGATAATAATATAAAACATAATTTTTTTGACTATTTATAAACATCAATGTCTATTTATTTAGTTTTTATCAAGTTCAACTTGAAATGAGTTTGGATAAGCGCGATAGATTTCTAAGGGTGAGGAGATGATAAGTGGAAGAAAAAGCAGGACCTTTGTTTGGTTTTGACTCTATAATAGCTATACTTTTTTTTCTCTTTCGTTTAGGTACGATATTGATAATAAAGCGTGGATGCTAATATCTCGCAAAGTGAACTTCTTTTATTTCAAATTTAGTTATTATACATCGGGCTTCTTATAATTTGAATCAAACACAATTTATTTGTAATGTCTCGCTAAATAATAAACTCGATGAAATGGTCCTTATCGATGTATGACTTTTATGCAAATAATATTAGTTTTTTATTTATTTCTTACTGTATTGGTGCTTCCACCAAACTTAATATTGAATATGAGAATTTGATTGTTTCTTCAAATACTGCTGTTTCCAATGGCATTTCCACGTGCCATGACTTTCCATTATAAGAATTCTATCTAATACCTTTTGCTAAGAATAAACATGTATTTAATGGAAACATCATTACTGAATTATGAGTAAAATTTTGGTTCAAGTTTGATATGTTGACACATATCCAACTTAATGTGTGAACCAATATTCTCCACTGGCGGTGAGCTGTATTACATCTTACACAGTGCGTGTATAAAAGTGCTGTAACCAATGGTTTATATAGTGCGTGTTTCATAAATATTATTAGATATGCATCGATGAATATTAAACAGGCCTTCAATTCGAAACTTTTTACTTCCCACCTTATTATGCTGAGCCATGAATATAAATTTAAAATATAAATATAACTATAAAGGTATTTAAATCTCATCAATACCTCAATAGCCAATAAAAATTTGCGCTTCTTGCACGAGATGATCTGATCCAGAAATCCGTTGGCCTTATCGAAATCTGTACTCTACTCGCTTTTTCAGCCCAGAAATTTGCAAAACATCTTTTTACATAAACAAATTATCAACAATTACATCCTAAAAATATTTGCGCTTAATTTGCTTTCACGAATTATAGCTGGCATTATTCTTGCCCTTTTTTAATTTTATATTTATTTTTTATTATTTTTTTCCCTGCGTTAATTATTCTTTATTATCAAAGACATAGACTTTATTGCTTAAATAAAAGCCCTTAATTATCAGAGTTATTTACGAACGCGCTTCGATGTCCACTTAAAAACCATTACAAAGTAGCTGAGGCGGAAAAAACATTAAACTTTGTACTATTGAAAGAAAATCTTATAAGAAAGATTTTTCATAGAAAATAGTAATAAATTCTCAAAACCTAGTCAAAAAAAAAACCAAATTTATTGAAACTGGCGGAAAAGACAACTTTAGAAATATCTAATTTTATCCTTTTCTCATCTCTTTTTTATATAAAATAAAATACTTAACCCTTTACCGTCAAAAACTCTTAAAAAATAAAAATTTACTGATTCGTTTATGGTTTATAAGTAAATTTATTATTTGTTGATATTGTACAAAAAGCCTATATTTATTAAGGTCTCGGTATTAAAGTATTTTTATTTAGTATAGTTGGTTATATTTTGTAGATCAAAAACAATATACCGACCGCGGAAGGGTTAAACATAGCTTAATTAATAAAAAAAAATTTTTTGATAAATAAAATTGTATCTGAAGCTCATGAAATTGTGTAATAATCGTGAATTTGTATCTTAAAAATCTACTTTTTTTAAAAGATATGGCGTTCTATTAGCCATGTATTTAAATCCTTTTTTTTAGTTACTATTTAATCCCTTTCTAATCTTAAATAAATACCGCTACATATCAACAATTTAATTGGTTTTTTTATATCTATTATCATCAAGCCAGATATTTTTTACTATTTATTGAAAAATAAATCACAATATTTTACTACATTGAATATGTTTAGACTAAATATCATTTAAAATTTAAACTTCAAATTTTCCACTTTATTTTAGTTTTATACACTTTTTGATATATATATTTTAAAAAAATTCAAGCGAATTCAATAAATAACAAAAAAAAGTTTATAGAATAACTCAGAAATTAAAAAACTTTAGTTAAAACATAGTATATTCAAATAAAGGACAAAGTGGTTTATAAAAGCTTTAAATTCTGTTTAAATTCTTAAAAAAAAATTTTATTGCTGTTAATCAGAATCCTCTAGCTCGTCTAACAGGTCTTGAAGCTCTTTATCCTCGTCCTCGTTTATCATACTCGCACTATTATCACTTTTACTCAAACTACTTGGAATCCCACAAGATGAACTAGTTATTACTTCATTGTTAGGCCCAATCAAATTAGGTCTGTAGTTTAATCCCTCAAATTTTAAAACGTCTATAAATATATGAAAATATATATTGATATTAACATATTCAATAATTATAAATTAATATATATATAAAAGTTAATAACCTTCAATATCCCATGTAAGAATATTTCCGTCTAATGAAGCTGATAACACTTTTCCTCCAATTCTAATCATGGATTCTACGCTATCCGCATGGGCCTGGATAACTCTAAATAGCTCTCCGCTCTAAAAAACAACAAAACGTTAAATAAAAATTATACGATAATTTATGAAATAGAGATGATTCAATTAAAAGATTTCTATAAAAAAAATATAATAAAATTGAAAGACTAACTCTCATGTCCCATAAATTTATATCTCCATCGTATAAACCTGTTAGAACAATTGATTTTTCTGGTATTGGCAATATGCTTTTGACTATTTGATCATGAACAAATTTTGTTTCTACTTTTCCATTCTATTTTTTTTATGCGAGATAAAAATTTTTTTTAATAGATGCAGCAATATTCTACGCTTTCTGATTAATTTTTTTCAATAAAAAAAAAAACTTACTGTAGGATCAATCTCAAAAGCTATTTTGTCAGCAGAAGCTTTAATCAAAAAAGAAAAAAAAAGAAAAAAACGTTAAACATATAAAATTTAATGAGTTTATGAGTAGTTTTTTGTAATATAATCAAGATGAAACAGCATTATAATACAACAACAATAAATATAACTTACCACTCCATATCGAATTTTCACTAATAGATAAATCATTGATGTTTGTTCGATGATTAATTTTCCAAGGCACAGAATCAGAAACGCTTTGATTGTCCGAAGATTCGATAAATACTAGTGAAGTTTTATCTGCTGAAATCGTATGCTTTTTAACGCTAGTATCTGAGCTAGCAGAGTACAAATGCTCACCATCTTTGCTATAGATAAGCTTCACAACTGCCCTCGAATGGCATTCTATTGTTTCAATTGGTGAAAATAAATCTTTATCTTTTGATACAGAATCGACTGAAGTTGGAAGTTTCCATTTTTTTATTGTTGAATCAGACGATCCTGAGTAGAAATAGCCTGAATTTCCGAAATTCTTACTGTCAAGCGAAATGCATTTAACAAAATCTAAGTGCCCTCTGTATATACCAATTGTTTCGCATGTCTATAATGTATTTTAAGAAAATATCTTATAATATAACTTGGAAATAAAACATAAAAAAACTCATTTTTTTATGTAAAAAATAGTTTACTTTTGTATTCCATAATCTAATAGTTTTATCCCAAGATCCAGTCAAAAGCATTTCAGTTGGCTCATTTTCCTCATTATAAATCGTTGAAACACATGTTACAGGCCCTGAATGGCCCTTTAGAGTAGCTTTTACACTTTTGCTCCCAACTCCACCATCGACTTGAATCAACTTTGCTGTGAAATCGCCCATTGCAGCCCATACCATAATAGATTTGCTTTTAATGTCATTTTTGACTTGAAGATCATGAGCTCTTATTATTTGCAAAACTTTAACTCCCAAACGCGTCGGATTTCCTAAAAGTTTGATGTATGGGTCATTTAGTTTCGCTACCCTCGACGCTATTTTTAATTGATCGCTCTCGCTTTGGAAAAATGCTACTGTAGGTTTCGCCATATTGCGTCACTATAAATGAAAAAAAAATAAAGAGTAAATAAAAGTAAATGTAATTCAACCAAGCTGAATAATATTTTACTATATGAAAATCGTTTGACCATTTCCGGGGCCAATATTCTCTTTCAGAAATAAAAACCATAATCGGAAAAGCCAATTAAAAAATGCTTGTTATTGGATGATCAGATTATAAGAGGTAATAAAATATTATACTTCTGCAATGATTAACTATATTGCTATTTGGTTGGATATTTTTGGAATTCCAAAAAAAGTCAACCGCCACTGAAAGGGCTAACATTTTCAGAGACGGTAGATCATTTTTGTCCATTTTAAGATTTTTCATTAGCGCAATGTAGTTTAAAAGAAAAGTCTACTAAGTTTTTTTTATTATTAATTTAGAAACACTATTCGCTTAAATTGCATTTCTTCTTGTACCTCAGTTTTAAATCCATAAAAAATAATTACTGAATTAGTCAATAAAATAAATTTAAAATAAATATAAAAAATCTTTCTAGTTATTGGATAATTTAAATTACTCATAAAGCTAATTACAGCAAAGATAAAAAAGTTATGAAAGAAATTCTCGTGGGTAAAAATGCACATGCCTCTCTCATCTTCGAAGCCCAACAATCGAACCGACAAATTAAAAGTATTTAAATATTGTTTACTGTCCAAATGCTATAAAATATATTTAACTATTTGAGCTCAGTATCATGGTGATGGAAACTAACAAGAGTACTCCTAAGCAAGCGACCAATATGAGTTGGGCAAATTCTGTAACTACAAACCTGAAACCACCAGAAGGTATAGGTTTTGGTAGGAAAAAAATTAAAAAATATGTTAGCACGTATAAATCTGTATCGATTTTATAGACTATATCAGGAATATAGACTAAAAATAAAACGATAATGTGATTGATTGAAACCTCTTTTAAGTTCGTATGTAAAATAGTACAGTTGAATCCAGGCATTGAACTGATGATAGAAGAAATACTCGAACAAATATGTAATATTCAAACATGTTTTGAAATATATCACAAAAGAAAATTTTTATTTCTAAAATTCCAAGATAAAGAGAATGTGGAACTTGTTAAAAGTTCAGAAATAAAATACGGAGATGAAAATATAGTTTTTCTAGAGACGTCAGTTTATAGAAAGATAAAAAATACATAACTATTGTCGCGGTGGAAAACCATCACTAGTAGAACCAATCTTATTCTACTATTATTACATATTTATATAACGTTTTAAATCTCCCCTTGAGCTATAATTATCCTTTGTGTAGTAAGACAAGTATATTATTTTATTCTTTTATTTATATTCGTTTAAATACACGGGTTAGAAGGTTTCTGTGCAAACAGGAAGATCAAACAAAGTAGAAAAAAAAAAGGGATATAAAAGGGATATAAAAGGGTCGTTCAAATTCTTTTATGTTTCGGTATCACTCGACTTTTACAAGAAAATATTCCTCATTATAAACATATAAAATAAAATTCCTAAAGTAAAGAACCCATTTCTCTTATATTAATATTAAATTAACAAAAGTGTAGACCCTAGTGATAAAATCTAGGTACGTGAGAGAAAAAAACTACTATACTATCCCTCCATAAAATGGATTAAATGTGTGAAATTTCACAAAAGAAGCCTGAGAAAAATTAGTAAAATTGGGAGATTTTCTAGATATACAAGCTTTAAAACATATCGAGTTTAACTCATACTCATCAAAGAGTATAAAAATAGTAATTAAAACAAAAAACGAAAATAAAATTAGTCATATCAAAGTCGTTAACGATATCAAAATAGCCGTGTTATTGAATGGCGCAAAAATTAATGTACATACTGCAAAAAAACTCCCCATTGGAAAAGCGAATACCCTGAAATAATAGCAAAAAAAAAAAAAAAAAACTTATTGAATAAGAAATAGTAGTTCATAAAATATTAATAAAGTATTCATTCAAGAAATAAATGGCAAAAATGAAATAAATTATAAAAAAGAAAAAAAAAATTGAAATAGTCACTAATGCAGAAATAAATTCACAAGAAAACGAACCACAGGCTAAAAAAATTCTATCTGAGCATGAAAATATAATAGAAGAAAATTTTAGGAAGATAAATTATAAAAAAAAATTAGTATTTGCTTTCAGTAATTATAAAAGCGAAACAAAATAATTAATGATGGTATATAAGACTTCAATAGTTATAATTCACCCGAGGTACATGAAAGAGACCCTGGCTTATTAAAGCTTCCTTTTAGTCATTTGAAACATATACATAATAATTCCAGTGGAATTAGAAAGACTATAAATAAAAAGCCCACTCTCGAAGAAAAAATAAAAAGAAAGGAAAAAATGAAAAATAAAGAAAAAATGATGGCTGAAGAACGTTTTAATAAAATAAATACATTTCCTGAAGCTATAAAACAGTCGAAAGATGAAAGAAATTCTATCTATGCATTGTAACTATTATTAACTCTAACAGTCTTTCCACAGATTCGGATGCAAATCGTCTAGCTGAAATATTCATCGAACAAAATAAAGTTGATTTCGTCACTTTAGTAAGCAGAAGTTCTATAGAACTACTTGCAGCAATGAAAGAATGATTCTAAAACAGCATAAAAAAAATCACAAAAAAAATGAATATTAAAAACAATGAAAGAAAATAAAAACATCAAAATAGCAACCTTTAAAGTCAAAGGAATCTCAGATAACAAAAAAAAATAGTTTATTTCCATCACTCAAAAGGTTTATCAAATTAGAAATAATGTGCTTGCAAGAAATCAATTTAAAAAGTGCAGACAAAAAATTTTGGTCCGAATATTGGGGAAATAAAGTTATCAGGTCAAAATCACAGCTAAAATAGTAAAAAATGATTATTTTTCAATTTTATCTAATTATAAGTACTTTTATGATAGAATTAATAATATTATATCCATTACTGACAAAAATAGTTAAAAATAGTTAACATTTACCTATATAATCATATAAAAGGAAGAATAATGATAGAATTTCTACACGAAAAAATTAATAATTATAGCCAATTATAATGAGTATATTATATTACTATGTGACGTGAATATAATAGAAAACGAATTAACTGATAGACTGCCCGAAAACATAACCAATAAAAAAATATAAAGACATATAAATAAAATAATTATTCAATAACATATAGTCAACACAATATCCAAACATAATACTAATGAACCAATATTCACATGGAAAGATTATTCAGGAAAGGATAAATCTAGAACAGAACACGTTCTAGTCTCTATAAACGTATTGGATAACACAAAAATTATAGGCATTGAATCCACTGAATTCTCAGACCACAAATTTATCACAGTCCATTTGCGTCAAACTCAAAGTAAAATTTGAAAAAAAATATGCGGAAATTAAATAATGTTTATTGATAAAAATTAACTAAATAAGTCAATTGAAAAATATGTAAAACAAGCTAGCAGCTCATTAAATGATTGGGTAATGCTAAAAAAATCAATTAAAAAACCAACAATTGTCATAGAGTAAATTTACGACTAGATGAAAAGAAAATACAAATTTAAACTATGAAATACAAAGCGTGGTAAAGAAAGGAGAGAATGTGATAAAATAAATTGCGTCATTTATTTATGAAATTTTATCGCCTTTTCTCCTTCTATAAAGACTAAATAGCTCAACAAATAGACTTCTGATATTAAAGCTAAGCAGATGAAATTAATAATAAACTCAAAACACGGACCTTAAAATTGTAAAATTCATATATGTAGAATTTATTAAAAAAAAAAAGACGACAGAGTGTGTTGAGTTCGTATATAACATGGGCGAGAGATTGTAAAATTTTATACGAAAAAAAAGGAGACTAAAAATTTTAGTAGTTATTTTTCTAATCTTTGAATAGTTATAATTTGAAATTTAAACAAAAATAAATAAATATCATCGAAAACAGGGTAAAAAGTATACAGAAAACTTGTAACTCACAAATTTTCAAATCTAAAGATTTGTTTTAAATTAAAACCTTTTTTTTACATTATAACCTTTAAAACAAAAATTCTTGGAACAAGATTCACAATTAAAACATAAATAAGTACTCTATTTTTCCCCCGTCTCTCAACTTTAATAAACATTAGCTAAACCATAAAAGCTCGCTTTAAAAACTCCAGTATATATATTTCCTATATACTGCTTTAAATCCTTAATCGAAAATAAAGGTAGTGGTTTGTTTAATAATACCACACAATAAATATTCAAATCCCAATACTAATTGTCTATAGCTTAAAAATCTTGAATCCACCAATAAAATTATTATCAAAATAATAAATAACCTTCGTAACAATGAATAAAATAAGTACAATTATATCAATGAATTTAAAGAAAAAGAAAATAAAATCATTCCTATAAAAAAAATAAACTGGACGGGGTAATTATACGCTCTAGAACCAATTAGTCAGAAAAAAAATGAGAAAAAAAACAATTATTTCCACGAACTGCTTAAATCTAGAGAAAAGAAAGCAAATAATTTTCCAATGAAAAAGGAGAAACTCTGACAGAAAAAAAAGGAATTTAAAAGTATCACATTATTTTTAAAGAAATTTGTTCAAAAATGACCACACTCTATCAATCAGCCAATTAAATATACTACCTGGAGTAAAATATAGAACTAATACTACAAAAGTGCACATTTTTGATATTAAAATTGAGATATTAGAGATATGAGCGTAATCAAAGATTCTACCAATAATAAATTTCGCTGAACCGATAGGTTATCCCTTGAATTATATAAAAATTCAAAAATCATATATCTGCCACTTATAAAATTTATTCAATAGCGATAAATAAATGAAAAATGGAACCATCTGAATGGTGGATCCACGATCATCCTGACACCAAAAAAAGGGCTATTAAAGTGCCTCAATAATTATTGAACAATTTCTTTCTCTAACGTAGATGGGAAAATATATATAAAAAAAAATTACTAACAGGCTACAGAAAGTAATTGGAAAATTAATTGATAACCGCAAATCGGGTTTCATTAAAGATAGAAGTATTTTTGTTAATATTCATACTACAAAATTTCTATTCGAAAATATTATAAGCGATCCTAATAGAACTAATGGATACTTAATTATGATTGATCAAGAAAAAGCTTACGACAGATTTGAATGGACCTATCTGTACATGTGCTTAGAAAATTTTGGATATAACTAATCTTTTATCAGCTCGTTAAGAAATATTTACGAAGATTCAAATACAAGGGTATGTATAAATGGCACTCTTACTGAACCAATAATAATTGAAAAATGATTACGATAAGGGGTACCTTTCTCACTTTTATTGTACAATCTAATAATCAAACCTTTCCTAATTATTCTGCATAGAAATATAATGGGGATAAACTGCCCAACGAAAACTTTAAATATCTAGCTTATGCAGTTTATTGTTTAATCGAAATCAAAACCCAAGAGGATGAATCAGTATTAAATAAAAAACTCAAACTTCATTCTCAAGCCTCTAATGCAAAGATAAAAATAAAAACAATCATTTACTCAAAAATAGGAAACTCGGAGGATTTCCGGATAGACCAAAAAGTTATTAATTCAATAAAAGCATTCATATACCTCAGAATCTACTTTTCATAGAAGGGTCTGTCGATAAAAAGGAATCAAGAAATTCTAATAGAAAAAATAACTAATAAAATCAATATTTTATCAAATAAAATGCTTTCTATAATTGAAAAAATACTATTGGATATTAGCTTTTTACTCTCCAAACTCTGGTATACTGCACACGCAATACCATTTGACAATATCTTTATAAAAAACTGTAAAAAAAATAATAAATGGATTCATATGGTTCAACAAAAAAAAAAAAACGGTTAAAAATCGATGCGCTTAAACTGGATAAAATGAATGGGGGGTTGGTATTAATAAACATCGAAGCCCAGTAAAAACACATTTTTTAATTGGAACAGAGAATTTCGATAAAAAAGGACACGGTATGGAGAAATATAGCGGTTAATAATCCCAAATCACTCTCCATCATATAAAATAAATTATATAGCACACAAATATACTGGCTAGACAATCCGCCAAAATAATATAAAAAATTCCCACCAATATGGAGTGAATCAATAAAAATAGCTAAATATATGTACAAATTAAATTCGATAGATATACACGATTGAAATATGAATGAGTTATAATTCTCGGTCTGAATAATATTAAAAAATTAATTTACACAAGCCTTAATAAAAAAGATTTAAACTGGATAATTAAAAACAGAACTATTAACTGTGGTCAGTTCTTTGGAAAAAGTGTGAGTATATGGGAGCATCACATAGACACCATATTTAAAATTGATATAAAGTGGTTCAATAAAGAATATTCACAAGAAAAAATATATAATGAATTATTTGCAGAAGAAAATTATCACACAGATCAAATGAAAAACAAAATAATAAGAAAAATAGATGTCGAAAATAGGAAAGAGCAAATTTTGTCACCCAAATGGAATAAAATAGTAATACCGGTGAACACTAGGGAATGGCTAATTAATCTTTTCCCCCCAAAAACGATCAATGATTAATTACTCAATATTTTGAACAAGTTAATCGATTTTTCGAACGATTTTGCTTTGTTTTATTGGCTAAATTTATTGTTTAATTATTTAATATGTTATTTTATTGGTAGGATAATCATTGAAAAATATCCTTATCTATTTAAATCATCGAATGAAGTATTTTTTAGTTAAATATATGTTTTTTAAAGACAAAAATTATAAATCCCAACTAATTTATTATTTGGACCTAGATTTAGAATTATATTTTTTTTATTTATTTATTTCGTACAGATAGTATTCAAACTTATAAAATAAACTTCTATATTAGTGTACGAAAGAAATTTTTAGCTATTAGGAACATATTATTTAATTCAAGAAAGCTTTTTTAATTTCAATTAACAATGAGATTATCATTTTTTGTGTTCTATGAAAAAATTATTAAAAGCGATTATAAGACAAAAGTACATTACTTATAATCTAATTTGATATTTGTGGGAAATTTTTTTTAGTAAAGAAATTGTTTATTATAAATTATAAATACTTATGCAAATTGAATAAATAAATTTATAATAATAGTGATCAATTTTAATTTCATTTCTAATACTTTTTTTATTAAAAACAGAGACCAAGTGTTGAGTAGAAAAATTAAAATTAAAAAGCTTTTTTCCTCGGAACAATCTACCACATAAGAGATTTTAGTTTTTTAATACTTCATATTTCTCATTTTTCAATCTTTTTTCGTCTCACTTTTTTTTCTATTACATTTCAACTTTATGAAATACCCTTTCTTTTTTCTTACCCTTCTAAATCTTTTAAATATTTTCTCAATTTATTCTATGTGTGAAATGCGATGAATATTTTACATTATTTATTGTTAATGCATTATAAATTGATTTTTTAAGTATGCTAGATTCATTGTAAAATCTTTTGGATCGCTATAAACCAACTAAATCGAATCGACTTTCTACCACTATACCGCTAAATATAAATAAAAGAAATGTGTTAGATTTTAATTCATAATTATATCATATCTCCATATATTACCTCTATATATCAGTATTCACAAATAAAATATACGTTAGTTTTAATTGTTTTTTTTTTTAGATAGAGGATTTTTAAATTTAGTTGTATTTAGATAGATAAAATGAATATGTTAAACATAACAGCTCACAATCTTAAACCATAAAATTTAATTTTGAATTGTATCAATTAATTGTTTTTTATTAGAAAAAATAGTTAAAAGTGTATAAAAAATGATAATTTTTAATTAAAGCTAAGATTCGCTAAAAAATAAAAGATTAAGTAAAGTAAAAATAAATTATTTATTGCTGTTTTTACTGTGAGAATATATGTTCGTTTAGTAAGTATGATCTAGTTAATGTTATTCTATTTATGGTTTTATTGAGTTAAAATAGTTCTTAATTTCGTAATTAACAGCCCTGTAACACTTAATCGCCTTTCAGAATCGACAGAAGTTGGAGGTACAGTCAATAAAAGATTAATAAATTATTTAGAGAATTGGGTCTGATTACTGTATGCTCAAATAAAGCTATTTGATTTCTGATTTCATCTAAGGTTTTGAATCTTGTAGATATTTGAGGAATTTTTACTATTTTTTTTGCAATAAGGTTTTCTAGCTCAACCTTTTTTGTAAACTTTAATTTTTTTTTTGCTCTGGGTGCTCCTCAATTTGATTAATAAAAACTCTGTCATCCAATTCGTTATTATCGGATAATAATTTGATGTATAAATCTATCGCTGACTAATAGTTTTATATAAATTTTATGTAGGTAAAGTATAATCTGGTTTCGAAAATGAAAAAATATAATCTCTTGGATTGGATAAATATTTAAGTAAGCTTTCGTAGCTTGAACTTAATCTACGTTCAATTATTTTTATTATAGAATTATAAAATCTTATCCCAATCTCGTTTTTGAATTTTAATAGATTTTCAACTAAAAGTTCAAATATTTTTAGGATTTGAAAATATCAGAATCTCTTCTGCATAAAGCTTGTGAAAAAAGTTCCACTATTTGTAATACTTCGACTAATTCTGATAAAATAATCAGTTCAGAATCTTCGGTGAATACTTCGCTGCCGCCTAAATCAAGAAGCGTTTTTTTTTTACAGGGTTTTTGATCTTAATAAAAGCTTTTAGAATATACGATATAAAATTCGATCTTGTTTTACAGTCAATTGAAAGCCTTTTCTCTTTTCCAAAAAATTCCAGATTGCTTTTTTGTAATATGTCATTTTTAAGAGGAAATTTTCTGAATATTTTTATAATTTTTCTAACTTTATCTATACTAAGTATAAAATCGTTTGAAATTTGTATATTTACTAAATCATTATAACCTAATGAATCATAGTATGTTTTTGATTCTTTGATATCTTCACTTAAGTATTCGCTTTCGCTCCTAAAATTATATATATTATTAAATCCGTCTATCTTTTGTGGTTAATAGATTGATATATCATCCATATTGTTTATAGAATTCGTTAAATAGTCCGAATCACATTTATCTAAATCTATTCCTAATTTTGAAAATAATACGACAATGACAGTCAAATTATTACCGTGAGCTAGGCATAAATGGTGATGAACCTCGAAAAATTGTCCGATTTTAACCATAACAGATGAACCATCTGTGACAACTGATACTATATGCTTTTTTATATACAATTTGAATTCAAGTAATTAATTTGTTACTATATAAGTTGCTTAAGTTGCAGTCATAGAATTTTCTATTCTAAGAATTACTAGGATTATTAAGTCCTTTTCTTTGGCATGCAAGTTTAAACCCATATACCTTCTGTTCCTCACATAGTCCATTCATCCAATGGTATCGAAAATATTTCGCGTTAATTTATTATAATTTTTAATCTTGACATTTACTTAATATGCGTATTCCATAAATAATTTCTTTAACCATTTTATAATATAAGGGATTTTATAACCTTGAGCCTTCCACACGTTTAGAATTTCTTTAGTGTTTGCTAAAGTAAAAAATGATATTTTATCTACAGAAATCAGCTTAGATACAACCTAGTGAGGAGTGAGTTGTAATATTGTTAGATTCGAAAAGTATTTTTATTAAAAGAAGCAGAAAAATTGACAGACTTAGATATTCATTTTTCGAATCTTTAAGTCTTTTATACTATTAAATAAATTAAAATGATTGTATAATTTATATTAGAGAATTAACTAAAATTAATCCAATTAAATCTGAACAAATACATTCATAAAAAAAGATATAATATTATTTTGTGGTTTTAATGCGTTTGTATTGTTTTTATTATTTGTATATGTCGCAGTGGAAAACTGCGATAAGGTCTCTGAATCGTCATTGGTTCATAATAGATAACGTTACGTTATCGGATAAACAAGTATAGCAGCTATTTTCCGTTTTTCCCCCATAAGCGGGTTTTTTATGAAATATTTAGACTGCGATTTAGGGATCTATCTTATATTAGTTTATTCTTTAATTATTAAAAAACTATAAAAAAAGCTATAAAAATATGGTGGAAAAGTCAGGATGAGAAAAAACACACATTTTTTTGTTTAAAATATTAAAATTTGAATAAACCAACATTAAAAAAAACCTTATTACTCATAAATTAATCCTAGTTATTTATCTAGGTACGTGGAATAAATAAACCCACGATATATATTTTTCGACTTCTTCATCCTTTAGCAATCCATATCTTGTACGATATCATAATTTAATGAAATTTAGGTATTTTGATGCTTAAATAATTGAACGCAATGTATACATTTAAGCTTTTTATCATCTTTATAAAGAAATTATAAAAATTTTCACACTTCAGATTTTTTTCCAAATACTGATTTCCACTCTAAAAAATTATTATCTGACATAGTTAATAGCTTTAACTATTAAAATATCATTTTAAATGAATAATTACTAATGATTTTGTTTAATTTTTCTGCTAATTAAATATTGAATGTAATTTTTTAGCTTTTTAAATATACAAACTGGTAAAACTATTTTTTATACTTAAAAAACAAAAAATATTGTAAAATTCAAAGTAATTTTACTTTTTATATTTCATAGAAAAGTTTGAAACTATTACTTATCAAATCAAAATTTAAAAATTTTTATCTTTTTTTATCGGTCATTTAATCAACTTTATAGGTATTTATATATATACTAGTTTGGTAATTTTTACGATAAATATATGTATTAAGCGATTATAAAGGCAGTAAAATTTCTAGAAATTTTGAAATGCAATTGAATTAGATAAATATAGTATATAATTATCAAATTTATTTTTTATGTAGCAATAGTATTAAATTGTGTCAGCGAACCATTCTTTATTTAAAATTCTTTATTTGACAATTAAGAATATTAGTAAAAATTTATTTTTTTGAAAAATATTTACTGTCCAATAATTTTAACATATTTGTGAAAGCTTTGATATTGATCTAATAGAACATCATCAATGGAACTGTGATCGTCGTTATTTACCTTTAGCATCAATGCCTTTGTTTTGCGATTTGATTTTACAAAGAAATTAAACATAAACTAGAATATTTTAAGCCACAAAGAGAGTTTATTGTAATTGATAAAGTAAAGTTTTATTTTACAAAGAAATTAAAAGTAAGCAGAATTATTTTATAAAAAAAAACCCCCCACAAAGAGAATTAATTTATAAGTGGTAAACTGAAGTTTTATTTTACAAAAGAAAATACTACATAAAATTTTGCACTCTACCTCCGATGATCCCAAATTTCAGTATAAAACCCCTACAATCTTTTCATCATTTTTTTAAAAAAAGGTACGATACGACTTATAATTTAAAAATTCATTAAAAATTTTTTATAATCAAGCTCTTCAACTAATTTTTTTCAAACTATTAAAATCAAATAAATTTTATATTGATAATATAAAAAAAAAACATCAATTCTTTAAAAATACTACAGTTCAATTTTATTCATTTAAATCGATATTATTTCACTCTAAATTTTAATAAATTGAAAAACCCAAAAAATAAAATGAATAAATAAAGAAAATAACCCCCTACTTATAACCAGATTAAAAAAACTTCATTAACTACCAAACTACTCTAAATATCGACTCACTATGACTTCCGAAACTAATAAGAAACCCCAAGCTGTTGCTGAAGTTCCACTGGGAAAAGCCGAATCTTCTCATGACCGCATAACACTGCGCCAGAAGACTTTCTCAGATCGTGAAACCCCTCAACATATTTATTAAAAAATAATTAAAAAAATTATAGCGATTAATCAACTAATCAATTACGAGTTTTTTTTCATGAATGGAACTTTCTAGAACTTTCTAGAATGTTCCGGATTATTCAGATATCATAAGCAGAAATATTCTACAATGTTATGAAACGTTCTAGAACATTTCCTATATTTCTTATCGATTTTAATTTTTCTTCCGTAATAATTTTATGTGTTCATATTTTTAACATCGATAACGATTTTATTTGGTTACTAATCAAACATTTTTTTTCTATAGCTTTCTTTTTAGTTTATTCTGTAGTTTTTCTTCGAGTTTTATGGCCTAAAACCAAGCAACGAAAAAAGTATAAAAAGGTTACGTTTTTCCAGTCTTGAATTCGACATCTAGTATCTTGTATACTTTCTAATAAGTAATAAATATATATCTTTATAGTAAATATAACTTTTGACTTCACTTACCTTGCGCTTTTTTAACCCAGATCTTGACATTTTTATTTGATTATTCAACTAATCGATTAACCGAACCATGTCCTAGTGACCAAATAACAATTTTTTAACTAGATGAGTAATCATAATATTGATATGGAACCAAAACTGACCAGTCATTTATGGTTACTATTTCAAAATTCCCTGATTACTGGCGAAAATCTTAAAATGATGAAAAAAGGATATTTAACCAATAAAAAGAGTGCAAATTATATAAAGAGCGAAAGGAAACAATTACACACAAATTTTTTTAGCTACAGGCGAGTTATCGAGTTGTGGGGAGGGGGGGGGATACAACTTCAATGAGATCAATTCATTCGACGGAGGGTTATCCAATAGAATAACCACAAAGGTTAATTATAATTCCTCAGAACCAATGGAAAACAAGTTTTCGAAAGTAGATATAAATATAGGCTTGCCATTTGAAAAATAAATCGAGCAAGGGTTGAAACTGCCAAATCAGAAACAAATGTATTTGGAGAGGGTTTATTAAACCGATGGAAATACGACTTACTGCAGATAATTACAATGGGCATCAAGTTCATTAAAAAATAGAATTCTGGCTAGCTAAAATAATCAAATAATTCAAAGTATAGCCCGGAGGAAATTTAGTGTTCAGGGATAGCTGATATCTAAAGGCATTTTCTATCAAATCTTCTTTTTCAACACTCACATTTTACTTTTAACTTTAAATAACTCTACTTTAATTATATACCTATAATATTATATTTATAAATAATTAATAAATTGTAAAAAAAAATTCTGAGGATATAAAATCCAAATCATAATCCAAAGTATAAAAGCTAGATATGATTAGAATACATTTTTCTTTTCAAGATATTTATAACTGTAAAATTTTGAAAAAAAATAAGTTAATATTAAAAATAGCTTTTTAATTATGTATTTATTCCTATATGAATGGCAAAACTAGTTATAGCTATAGATAAAATAATTGACCTATATACTATTTAAATTTAAAAAAATAAGCGAATAAAAAAAAAAATAGATATGAAATAAAATAAATTGATAATATTAATATGAATTAATAATAAGATCGAAAAAATGTAAATAATTTTAATTCAATAAAAATCTAAGGTTGGCACTTTTTTGATCAAACCATTTGAATAATTATTGCTTATTCCTAGAGTTTACACTAATAAACTTTACTTCGCTGTTTTGAATCTGATATTTAAAGTGGAGCAGCAGCTTTTTTTGCGTTAACGCTCCAGGTTGGCACTTTTTTGAGCTAACCATTTGTAAAAATTAAATTACACTCTTAGAGTATATACTTATTAACTTCAGATAGATGTTTTGTATCGAATATTTTAAGTCGAGCAGCTGCTTTTTTTGCGTTAACGCTCCAGGTTGGCACATTTATGTGCCTATATCTATATTTTTTTATAATTTTTTTTTTGCTCATGTTATTACTTAATTTTATTTTCGTTGATATTTTATTGTGTATCTGTTTTATTTTTGTTTGATATTTATATATATGTATTTTTTTTATCTTTTATTATACACTTTATAATATATTTTTTTGTTTTGAATGACCATAATTTGATTTTATCATTATGAAATTTTTATTATTATGGAGTTTGAAGATTGTGATATTTTTCATAGTGATGATTTATTAGAATATAATAACTTGTATTCTGATTCTAATTCTATTTATAAGATATAACTTCCAGTAATCTTGATATATATAATCCTCTTATTGATTTACCTTTACCTCAGAATTGCGATTGCTTTAATGAGTGTAAAACTATTGAATGGGATAAGGATTTAACAAACTCTTCAATTTTATACAATTTTACTCACAGAACTGGAGCATTTAGCTTTATTAGAGATATGCATGATTTAACTCCATTTAAAATATTTAATTTGTTTTTTTCTGACGCACTTATAAATTCAATATTAATAAATTCTAATAACTATGCTATATCTAATTCATTGATTAATGATAAAAATAGCTTAATTTCTTTAGATGAAATTAAAACATTTTTAGCAATTAACATACTTATGGGTATAAAAATTTTTCCCAGTTATAGGCATTATTGGAGCACAGATGAAATGCTCCATGACTATTATATATCAAGTTTGATGTCGTCAAAAAGCTTTAGCTTTATTCTTTCAGCTCTTCATATTGATAAAATTAAATTACATGAAAATACCAATAACATTAACACTAGCAATTTTAATAATTCTAATAATACTATTAATTTTAATAGTATCAATAATTTAAGCAATTTTACTATAAATAAAAATTCATACTATATTTGTAAAAATGTTGCATACTATTATAGTTGCGATAGTACATTAAATATTATGACAGATTCTTATAATTCACCCAATGTCAGTAATTCATTAGAAGAATTTCCTGATAAATTAATAAAAATTAGGAATTTCTTACAGATTATGAAACAAAATTTTCAAAAAAATTATATTCCTCATCAATATATTGCGATTGACGAATCTATGGTAAAATTTAAAGGAAGGGTCAGTTTCAAGCATTATAACCCCAAAAAACCAATAAAACACGGGTTCAAAGTATGGATTTTGGCTGATAAATCTGGGTACTGTTGGAATTTTGAAATATACCAAGGAAAAACTCAAAATAATACGGAAAAAAATCTAGACTTTAAGATTGTTACTAGACTCATTTCAGACCTAAAAGAAAAACACCATATTATATTCATTGATAATTATTTTACTTCTGTACCGTTAATGAATCATCTTTCGGCAAATCAATATTATGCTAGCGGAACAATAAAAATTAATAGAAATTATTTACCTTAATTTTCAAAAAATAACTTTATAAAAAAATGTGATTATGAATCATTTGAATGCAAAAATGGAATATCAACGATTAAATGGATGGATATTAAACCAGTTCATATGATATCAAATTATCATGATCCTAGAATAGGGATTGAATCTACTAGAAGGCAGAAGGATGGGTCTATGGCATCAATATTCATGCCAAAAATTGTGCACGATTATAATTATAACATGAATTCTGTCGATAAGCTAGATCAAATGAAGTCTTATTACAGTTTGGATAGAAAGAGTTGTAAGTGGTGGATAGAATATTTTTTTATTTCATAGACTTGTCAATTGCAAATTATTTTATAATATTTAAAGAATTGACACATGAAAATAATATGAAAATATTAGATTTCAGACTTGAATTAGTATCAGGTCTGATTTCGAAAGATAAAGCAAAAAAAATTAGCTCAAAAGAACTTGCAGTCATAAAAATTAGAAAAAACAAGCCGTTCATCCATAATAGTATAAGGCTATCGAACTCAGCTCATCATTCAATTAGATCAAAAAGATCTAGCTGCGCTTATTGTAGTACTAAAATTCGCCAAGTAAAAACAAATATGAAATGCACTACATGTAATGTAGGCCTATGAATTTCAAAAAAAAAAAACAATGTTTTTACATGTTTCATACTTATAAATAACATATTATAACTTTATTACGCTTAAATAATACTCATTTTAATAAAATAGCCAAAATAAACTAACAAACTAATAACAAAAATTTTATTAGATTTATATGATTCTCTTTTTTAAAAAACTGGTTTATTACAGGAATAAAAAATCTTAAATATGTTAATCATATATGATTAGTATTTTTCATAATTTATCAATAAATTGTAATGATAAATTTAATACATTTGATAAATGTCATAAAAATATTACCAAAAGAACAGAAAAATAATTATCATATCTCATTGAATCTATTTATATTGAATTTATGCATATGTAATAATATGGAATTGAATAATTTGCCTAATACTGTATAAATGATAAGCTTGAATTAATTTTGTATGTTATAATAAGTTTGGCGATAATTGATAGTTAGGGACAATAAATCCACTTAATGATTTTAATATTCTTACTATTTGTCATACTACTTAACTAAATTCCTCTGTATTTTTGCGTCGCTTTATTTTATTTTAATTATAAAAAACCAAAAATATAATTAGTTTTTATATCCATGCTCCTATAGTAATCGATAAAATATTTATGAAATGTAAAATAAATACTTAAATATGTTTATTAGTTATCTTGTTTAAAATTTGAAAAATTATTCTTTGATTTGTCTATAATATATTGTATTGCCGAAAATAATAAACAATTATCTTTATACAATATTTCAATTTAATTTTTATGATATGCATGAAAATTACTATAATATAATCGTTATTATTAATACCATATTATATATAATGATATTTCAACGATTTATTCAATTACTGGAATAGTTATTAATATGATTATGTATATAATTTGATCATCAAAAACGAAATTATTGGAATGGTTAGAGGTTTTTTTCATTTTTCATTTAATTTTTGGCATATAATTTATGTAATAAATATTTTATACAATTAATACCAGTTTCAAATTAAAATTTCATAATTATAAAATCTAAACCTAAACCTAAACCTAATTTTTTATATATTTAGATATTTTAGATATATTGGGAATATAGTACTGATTATAATCAAATAATAAGAATATCATTATATGATCTACATAAAATTTATATAATCTAATTTGATTATTTAAAGAACAAATCTTTATTCCATCGATCAATGATTATTGATATCTTGACCATGATATTTATATAAAAAAGCATTATATTCGGAATCTAATATACTTCGATAAAAACTAAAATTTTTCTTGTAAATAATATAATTAGCACCATTGTCATAATTATAATTGTACCAGACTTTCCTCTCTATTTAAGCTTTATATTTTATATGTTCTTAAAACAAATCTTATTGGCCCATTACAATCCAAACCATATCTAATCTCAACCTATACTCCGAATTTATCGAATCCTACATAGACAGCATAATCATTTACACGAATAATCATTCTTTTCAACAACTTTTCTTAATACCTTCTAGTCTAGCCTTATATCTAAATTAAACTCATTAAGTAATACGTTTTAACTCCCTTGATTACGATCTAGCTAATACTTACACCATTCTCATTCGTTTCAACTATTCACCAAACTTTTATAACAATATTTGTTAAATGTGTTGAAAGGTAAATATATAATTATTAGAATCTATTAATAATGCAGCCAGAGTCGACTCAGGATATATTATATATTAATAAAATTTGCCACTCTGATAAATTCGAATAATTCAATATATAAATGATTTAATGTTAAATGTATGTAATTTTACCAAAATTACTAATCGCCAAAACATAATTAGATTTTATAATTAAAATATAATCTTATAGTTTTATGATTTTTAACCAATTATATCTTGCATTAATTAAATTGCTATAAATTGAAATAATCTTAATTATTTTACTAATTTATTGACTACTAATAATTGAAAAATAGAATACATAATTAATAAGCTATAAAGAAAATATTTTTTTCTTGTTTACAAATTTACTAACAATTAAATTAATTGAATCATTATTAAGCTTTACTCCAAAATTGAACTCTTTAATTAATACTAAGTTTATTTATAATTGAACACAGTTTCGCAAGACTAGTTAACTGTAACCAATGATAAAGAACCAATTGAATAAATGCAACATAATTAAATTTATACATTTCATCTATATTACTATTTATAGAAATGATATTTATTATTATAGAAAAATTATAAAAACAAAGTTATAAGAAAAATTACTAAAATTATAAAATATCCGATGATTAGAATCGACCTGTGTAATATTAAATATGTATAATAGCGAAATTATTGTATTATCATGACACCATTATGTAATACATAATTTCTATTCAATGATTGAATTAAATTAACTATTTTTGTGTGATTGAATTGTTTAAATTTCTAAATAATCGCTTTATTCAAATATTTTACCACAATTTCAGAATAAGAAATAGCATTTTGTGTTTATTGATCTAAAATTTAATACATAAATTTTTTCATATTTTAATTAAAATTTTGACTTTAATGAATTTCTTTTTTGCTCGTATTTTTTTCTATAAATAGACGGTATTTTCTTATTAAAAAAACCTCATTTCAAAATAAATATGAAAATTTTTTTTATAATAATCAAGTTGTAATTACTGTCTAGTGGCACTACTAGTTAATTTATTAATATTATTTTTACATATAATATTGAAAAAATTTGGTACGATTACAAATTAGTCATTTTTTATATTAAAAAATAATAATGCAATTTATAAGAAATTAAATAGCTCTAAAAAATCTGAAAATTTTAAACAATTTTAATATTATTCTAATAAAAATCCAATTGATTTTTTTCAATTTAAAATAACTATGAATATTCTATAATACATGAGTCTCAAAGTGTAGACATGATACATAGTGGAATATTTTCGAAAAAAATTCCACCGAGAAGTAATATTGCAAATTTTTTATAAGATTTTCTTTTTTAACCGGAGTTGTATTGCTGACAAACACCCTGCATATTACGAATCTGTCCGAATTAAAATTCTACCATTATTATTACTATTATTTTTATTAGTTTTTTCCATTTTCTTTTAAAGGAAAATCTAAAAAACCCAGAGAATTAGGGTATATAATTATTCCCAAATATCTAAATAAATCATGTTTATCAAAAGAAAAGAATTAAACAATTAAACACTAGAAATAAATCTTTTTAAAAAACGTAAAACTCCTAGTGATATTAAGTTAGGTACACAAAACAAATAAAAACCTGTGATATAGGCATCAATATTTTTATATCAAAATCTTTTTTTTATAGGTTAAAAATATTAAATCTTCATAAATTATGATATCACACCTAAGTTCACCTCGGTTTAATGTTCGGGTGCAGTCATGTGTTGATGAAGGCACGAGAAACTATGTTTTTGATCGTTCCAAAGGCGGCTATGTGGAGGAGAATGGATTTTTTCTATCCTATTTAGGTAGTCTGTTCCCGCTCGCTTCGGCGGTTGGTTTTGCAGAAAGGTCTTCCATGTCCACGCAATTACTGAGTATATTTAGGTCGAAGTAAAATTGGTTAACAGAAAGTCATGAGTGTGTGTGTTTGTGTATGACATTTCTGCGATGACGCCAGGCCACCAGAGATTCCTCACTGCGGCACCGGTCCTTTATTGGAAATCGGGCGTAGCTGTGATATTATTTTTTGTGATATATTAATTATTTATTTTCAACCATTTAAACTAGTTTTAATTTATCTTTTTTTATATTTTTAATCATGATTAAAATAAATGAGTATAAAAATTCAATTTTATAACTTCTAATATTTAAAATATTATATTAGTACACTACGATAAAACGATAAAAAAATTACCTTTATTAAATATGATTTTTTTAAATGACGAATTTTATGTAATAAAAAAAATATACAAAGATTATCAAGTTTAAATTATTTACTAATGTTTTATAACCTTATTTTTTCTTATGATCTTTTTCATATTGCTATTTATTAAAAAATTTTGATAAATAAAACACTTCTCAACACTTTAAATTTTTATTATTTTTAACTTTTAAATACAATCAAAATGAATATTACATAATTCTCTACGAAAGATAGCCATTTTATCTCAAAAGAAACCATCAAATTCCTTGATATAAGCCCTTCTGGGAAAAGCAAAAACACCAAGCTAATGAACGAGTACGCTTTAAAAGTGTCAGGGAACTCTATAAAAGACCTTTTTGAATATTTTTTTATTAGAAGCAAGTTTGGAAAGGATCTATTACAGTCACTAAATAGCGATCTTAAGCAGAAGCGCATGACCCTCAATGTATTGTCTTTACACAACAGTCTCGAAAAAAACAGCTTACAAAAATCAAATATTTTTGCGTTTGTAGCTGATGTTTTTTCGAGAAAAGAGCTGCGTAATATAGGATATAAAACTAATTCACCCAGTTCACAGAGGCAAAAAAAAATATCCGAGAGCCGCAAATTCACACTGTCATCGCTCAAAAACACGAAATTATATCGAAATTCTATATCATCAGAGATAAAAAACCTGGCTGTAAGTTATCTTAAAAATAATTCATGAGCATCTTCAAATATTTGAAGAGTTCAAAATGATGATAAAATTTTTACAGATGCGCCGAATACTATCTAGAAACTTCAAAGATACAAATTTATCAAATAATTATCTCGTAAAAACTAAATTTACAATTAGGCATTAGCAATTTCTAGAACTCAGAACGAAAACTTCAAAAATATCAAGTAAACTGACATGTTGTTAGGTACGAAGAGAGGAGTAAAGACAGCGCTAAGGCTGGGCTGAAACTGAAACTAAGACTATGACTATGACTATGACTAAGACTAAGACTAAAATAGTGTTATTTATTTAATATTATAGGAGTAATATATATTTAGTGGGATAAATATTATAAAATAAATAATACACTTGGATTTTTCAGAAAGATGGCAAAAAGTTACCCATTTATAATTTTGAAGACAAATCTAAATGGTATTATTAAATAAAGATAATTATAAAAGATTAAATAATTTTCAAATAATAGCTTGTGTATTGGTCCAATAATAATTGGACTTGCATTACCCCTTGAATTTGGTTTCAGAACCAAATTCCATTTTTTATATCATATAAATAAGCCTAACTTCCCACTTTTTGGAAGTCAAGCTTTTCAATCTTTTATTCTTTCCAATTCCCATATTTTTATTATTTTTATATTATTATTTAAAATTAAATTAACTTGATCCCTTACAGCTTGCGGAATATTATGAAATGTTCCAGAAGGTTCTAGAAGCGGCTGGAAATAGTAAATGGATAACATTCCATAACATTCCATAACATTCCATTGTATTTCAAAATTCTCCATGATGTTCTTTGGTGTTCTGTAAGGTTCCATTGTACTCTATGATGTTTTATGATGTTCTATGATGTTAGATTGTATTCCATGATGTTCTTTGATGCTACGATGTATTCCATAATGTTCCATAAAGTTCTAGAGTGTTTCTGTGCGTAACACATGTGCATTATCTGCATAATTACATAAAATATTTAAAGCGACTCCGAAGCATTGATAATACTGGAACAGCAGCCACTGGAGAAAATAGAGACAGACTATAGAATGAAATAAATATATTTAAAGGTAATTAGGAAATTAAAAAAAAACCGAAAACCGCATGAAGTACAAATTTTTTGACTAAATCTACAAGATTATAAGCTACGGGTCAATAAACGTTATTCGATGCTTATCGGGTTTAATGAAAGAACTTTTCATGGATCAATTTTATAATTTACATCAATTTTTGGATTCAGTACCTCATTTTAGGTCCCAATAACTTTTGTACACTATATTTTTCGATTCGAAAGCTTGAAAAAAATTATTTACTATAATTTTTTTCCTGAATAATACGGAAATAGTCTACTAAATCGTCAAATTGGTAATTATTTAATTTTTTTTACTATTTTTTACTAATTTTAGATAATAATTTTGTAAAAAAAAATTTTTTTTCACATAAAAACCATTTTATATTAGGTCCTTTCTCATGATGGTTCCTACAAGTCGATTTAGGTAGAGATGTACAAAATTTAATTAGCTGATAAAAAATTTTCATTCCTAAAATATATAAGACGTTTAACTAGCCAAAACGCTGTGGATGCTGTCTTCAGAGTATACCACGAGCATAAGATAGATATAAAGCGTATCGCCTTGTAAAAGTACTCAAGTCGTACATTCATATGGTAACTGTAATAATGATCAGATGGTGCCCAGTTAGCACAATCACTCCGTGAGAATACGTTTCACTGATTATGAAAATTGACATAAAAAGATTAAAAGGGTTACGAATAATCGATTCCACTGCAAAGCCTGCATAGCGATGAAGTTATTTCAGCTATTGAGCCCTGAAGTCAATCTGCCCAAGCGCTGAGGCATACCCTGATTCAAGATATTTTTATTAAGGACAGTACATCAGTATATATTGGCAGTTCTGAAACTCTGCGAAGTGTAAGTAGCAGTAATTTACAAAATTATTGATTTTTTTTTGAAATTTTTTTTATATGTGTGCTAAATATATTTCTCTTTGATAAATTTTGAATCCAGATCTAGAGTTGGGAATGCTGTAAGTCTAATAACAGCCAATTTTAGGCTTACGAGGTAGCATTTACTAGATTTTTCAGGCTTGGGTTGTGGGTTGAACTTTTTTATATTATAAGGTATATTTTTAGTTTGACATTTATACCCAATTTTTGATTATGATCATTATCAAGTAAACTTGTGAAAAAAATTTTTATTTATAAAATGCATACAAATTTTATCGATATATTTTTTAATTTAATAAAAAATTTAGGTCAATCAGAGTAAATTTGAAAGTGAATTTACTATTATATAGCTTAAATACAAGTATTTATAATATATATACCTATTGATAATGGGAATAGTCATAAATGTTTTGGGGCCATCTATCTTCTCCAATTAAAGTCTTGTTTATATTTTAAAAAAATTATTATGTTATTTTTCGTTTTTTTTAATAATTTCCTTAAAAATATATTATAAATAACAAATATTAGGTCTAATAACATAGTGATGCACAGATAAATAAACTATCGATTATTTTATTATTGCTTATTTAAAAATAATTTATGCAAATTTATAAATTATCTGGTAGTATTTTTACATATATTTTAAAATTACCATTATTATATAATAATTTATTCGAACATCAAATTGTTCTATACAAGCAAATTCAGAGAACTTAAATTAATTGAGATCGAAAAGCCTTTTTTTTCCGCAATTTTATACAGCACCAGCTCGCTATAATTCTAGAAAATTAATATAAAGAATAGCGATTGGAATTTAAATGTATTAGAGATGTTAATTAGTTTTTTTAAAGTATTAGTTCGATCTTAAGTATATTCGTAATATTTCTCTAATTCTGTCATTTTGAATTTTTTCTAGTTTTTTTTAGATAGGTTATGTAACTTTAAATGTGATTAAAATCTCATACAACCTTTTTATTGGTTAAATTAAATTATATTGTGCTAAAATAAAAAAAATAAATTTGGGTGTAATTAAATTTTTTAATTGTATAATAGTGTATAATAAAAAAAATACTATGAACTGAATGGGTCATTATGAATAAAGACTATAATTTCATAAGATTGATGAGCTAAAATAAAAATTTTTTGGGCAATTCGAGTTGGTTTGGTATCGATAATAGGCGAAATAGTTGATGTGTGATTTAATAGGGGAAAATGGGTTGATAATAGATCTATCGGGGTGAATTATTTGGTTTATGGTTGATTTTTTTGAATGATTAAAACAGTAATTGATAGATGTTTAATGGCGAAATTGGGATTTATCATGTGTCATCATAAAATTGGATGTATAAGAAAATGTAAATATTAACTGGTAATAAATTAGTCTTTAAATATGGTTTCATAACCAATTTTTATTCTATCTAAAAATGAATAGATAAAACACTTTTACCTATAATTAATATAAGTTTTTTACAACTATATATTTTTTATTTCAAAAAAATTTAACACTATTATCTTTTATTCCTATACGTATAATTATATTTTGAACAAGACTATTTAAGAAAACTTTAAATAATTATAAAATTATAAATTATGTATTTTTCTTACTTATTTTAATAATTTTTTTTATAATTTATATCACAATAGTATTACTAATAAATAAATAAAATCTTCAAAGAATATTTATTTTATTTTCAATAATTTAAATGTAAGAGAAAACAGTAAATGTAAAAACTGAAAAGATATCCAAGCGTTACAATAGATATTATTTATTAATAAACTATAAAGCCATAACTTAAAACTAATCTGGAGAATAGGTTGAATGAATAAATTTTTTTCAGATACGAATTCAGAAAACTGGGAAAAAAATACTACAAATACTTTTTACATAAACGAAAAATATAATAAATCATAATATAGACTTTATAATAAAAATCTAAAGACTAATATAAATATAATCGAAATTACAGCTTATCCAAGTAGTATCGTGAAGAAATTTTGGAAATCTATTTATTTGTACAAGGCAAATATTCCGCAGAATATCTAATCATCGAAGATTGAGGACAATAAGTTCATTGATAATCAGAGTAAACTTCAGCGAATCAAACTGGTTGTGTAAGATTAATGCGATCTTCGTATATAATTCGCACAATAAGAAGTAGATAAGATTGTAAATATTAAAATTCGATAAATTATAATGCAATCTTATTTTATCATGAAATTTATGTATAAAATTCAAAGAAAAAAAAATAGATATAAAAATTTTTTAATAAATTCCAGAAAATCCCCATTAATTCCTTAATACTAAACCTGTGTTATTACTATTATAATAAATTAAAATCTGTAAATTTTTTACATAGGTTTATTATATCAGTCAGAATATAATAAAATCATTTCTCTGTTTAGCTCTAGGTATTTTATATGCAAAATATTGAATTATATTTGGAAATTTCTTTCCTTTTAAAATTTTTTATTTCTCAAAGGCATAATCTTATAAAGTCAAAATATTTATTCATCTTTATGTCATCTAGTAGCTACTGTATATAATTTATAATAAATATTTTAAATTGGCTTATGTATATAATCAACTTTTTACCTTTTCGTATTTATTTCATCAGTATCATAAATTAATTGCTAAATTAATCATATAAAGCGAAGCTTATTATTTATATTTTATTTATCTAAAATTAATTAATTTAGGAATAAGACTTAGTGCAATCTTTAATTAAATTCTAAATATATGATTTACGAAGGCTATTTAATAGGAGTGTAACTTTTATTCATAGCATAATTAATTTGATAAAATTTTTGGCTAATATTTTCATGTAGCATAATTCTATTTTTCACAGTAAAAAAGTTTCATTGAATAGAGACAATTAATTAAGGAAATAATTATGATTAAAGTATTTTTATTCGTTTTTCTAAAATTTTTATGAATATTCTTTCATACTTGTTAAACGACTGAATTTTTTTTTCGAAGTTTGCTTGTCAAATCTCGTTAAGGGAAATACCATAATATAGTCTAAAGGTATAATCATGTAAAGTATAATTTCTACCTACCTATATTTTAATTTAATTATTAAAATTTTTTATTATTTCTGCTTGAATCGTTTATTATAAATTAAAGACAAGGAAAAAAGACTTTTTATTGTTTTTTTTATAAAATTTTTTAGAAAATAATATTAATAATAATATGCAGATGTAAATATTTGCCGATTTGCAATTTCAACTCGCAATTCAGAAAAATCATAGAATAAAAAAAATTTATTAAATAATTGACCTAGCTTATTCACTAGCTATATACTTATATTGCATTATGCATGCAACAGATATGATCCTATCTGTAACTCATTACTGTTTTAACAAAGTGAAATATTCGTTAATTGGTCCGACTTATCGGTGTTAGCTTGACGTTTTCGAGTTATATGGATAATTATAGTTGTTAATATTATTTTTTGATAGATTATTTTATTGTTTAGTTTTATCAGATTGTATAAAATTCACATTTATAAGATATATTTACCTGCGGTGAAGTGATTCGGATAATAACAAATTAATTAGTTAATAACATTAATCTATTTTAGTTTTATTTATTTTTTTAGTTATTTATAATTAAAGAATATAAATTTGTTTAAATTAGTTTTTCAATGATTATTACATTCAATCCGAGTAAATTTTTTGAGATTCATGGTTCAGATCTGTTATATCCATCATATCGGATTTATCTAATTCTATAAGACTAGTTTTCAAATATACATAAGAAATAACAAAATACTAAGGGTATCCATTGGTCTGTAATTATTGGTTCTATTTGAGTAAGATACAAGGTGGAATTTAAAAAAAAAATTATTATAATCAATAAGAAATTAATGATGATTCGAATCCTGTATAGTGTAGAACCATCGCTAACTCTTTATTTACGTACTATATTTGTCGTAGATTTTAACCTGGAGCGGCACTGTAAGTGTTTCACTGTTTAATAAGTACAAGTATTTTACTTTTTGTTTTATTTTGGTCTTTAGAGAGAATTTTATTTGTTAGGTGTTATTTAATTATAAAAATTTTTGATAATTTAATAAAAGAGTTTTTTAAGGGGTTTTTATACCTTTTTCGTGATAACATTTTTCTTACTTTTAGTAAGAAGTGGCCTTTAATAGAGTAAAATAATGATAAAATTAAGTTTTAATAGAGAAATATAGTAATTATAAAGTAAAGAATATCTCAGTTAAAAATATGGTAAAGTATTAATTAAGTTGTTATTTTGGTGTTGAAAAAAACTTTTTGTATAATGAGGATCTTGGATTTTCTTTGTGCAAAGAGAAAAAAAAACATCAACATAATAACTCTTTCAAAAAACTACTAAATTCATATCATTGGCTCTTAGGATTTTACTGCGACATATTGTATATAAATACCTAAATAATAAAGCAAGAAAACCATTATTGATTTTTTAAAACTCTATACAGTTATACGTATAATAAAATAAAAAAATTTATTGCGATGGGTCAAAATACTAAATTTCAACGCCGGAATCTCCTAAATTGAACAATGAGAGTCGTAACAATATTACAAGTGGTATATAGACAAGTTTTCATATAACTTTTTTGGGATACCGATAGAATTTCGTGCAATTAAAGCTCTCATTGATCATTATCGGAGGTTAAGCCGCGATAATAGGCTGTTGCGTTCCAACTCTATAGTGTTATATTTGTCCGTTATAATTTAGATTATCTTAGAAGGAGATAGTATAAGAATGATGGTGTGCTTACTTTATTTTTTGGAATAGTAATATACTATATGATATTAAGGAATGAGGGTGAGATTCACCTTTTCCCAGGATTCAACTCTTTTTTAATATCTTTTTAAATCTATCTATTTCTTCCATTTACATATCGTGTTTTATCTTCCCTGAATAGAATTTACCTTTATTCGCTAATGATTACGCTTGTAATTTTGTTAGTCTGTTAAAATTAGCTAATGGCAAATAGTTTAGAAATAAAAATTTTCAAAAAGTTAAAAAATTGGGAATCTCATCGAGCTTATTCCATCGGGTGTACCAACTGTTTTAAAACAATGAAATAAATATTTAAATTATAACGATAAATATTTAATAATAAAATCAAGCTAACTAAAATATAACTAAGAAAAAAAATAGGCATACTACCAATATACCATAGTATTATCCCACAGGTACAAGTCCAGAGTAAACTATAATTTATTTTATCTTTTATTTCAGAGTTATAGGCAAATAATTAATCGTCGCGGAGATTAAAATATAATTATGATTAAATTCACATGAAACTGATAAATGTCATATTTTCAACGATATCAAATTTAATATTTATGAATTCACATTAATTTTAATATAAATCCAAATAAAAGCTATAATGAAAGAAACAGGCTTTTTTCCTTTTATCCATAATACCATTTAATAATTATTTTATTAATAACTTTGAGATTCTAAAAATAAATTTTACTATTAAAATCATTCTTATCTTATTTTGAGTTATAAAATAAAATACATCCAATTGAGGGCATGGGTACAAAATTCATTTTTTATGCAAAACTACTTTTTTATTGTACTGCACGCAACGCAAAGTACATTAATCACGGATACCCACCGCTCGAAAAATTGATGATATAAATAAATAACTGCTGTAAAAAAAGCTTGTAGATATAGGATTTGAATTCACAAAATAATGGATGTCTATCTCTATAACTCAATATGCTTTACCTAAATAAAAAAAACCTAAAAAATATTAGCACATTTATACCGCTCTATTCTTCGTCTCTTAAACATGAACACATTTATATACACTGAAAATGTTTATGAGCTGAACCTAACAATACTAAAATCAAACCCAAAACTATTTCTGCCGTATCAAGAGACTCCCAGACATACAAAAACCTATTTAACTCTAAATATACTTGAGATGGTACTTAAAAATTATTATAAGTTGAAATAAAAGGCAGTTTATTCATTGAGGTTAGCTTTGTATTCGCTTACTTCTTTACTATTGCATTTTTCTATTATTAGCCGTTATTGAGAACTATTCGCTGTTAACATTCTCAACTTAGCTTAGATAGTTATTATCTACTATAGTATTTGTTTCAGCTTCATATATAGTAGTTATAGTTATAGTTATAGTTATAGTTATAGTTATAGTTATAGTTATAGTTATAGTTATAGTTATAGTTATAGTTATAGTTATAGTTATAGTTATAGTTATAGTTATAGTTATAGTTATAGTTATAGTTATAGTTATAGTTATAG
>LSSN01000213.1:0-11751 GCA_001970855.1 Smittium culicis
TTAATTAAATTGGTGTTTTTTTTGTGCTTTTATTTATTTTTTTTGTGTCTCAAATTAGTCGAAATAATCAAATTCGCTAAATTCGGCGATTTGCGTACTTTTTTTTTTTTTTTTCGATTTGGCTAATTAAAACCGTGCACCAAACTTGGGCACTTACAATTTAATTTCAATAGTTAAACTTTGTCTAAAGAGACCAAACTTGTACCAAAATGTAGCTCTTGGCAAGGTCAACAAAGTTGAATTAATAAGCTAAACTCGATAGACTACGTGTTCGATGGTTATAGTCAATTTTATTTGGATAGGCTGTAAAAAAAAGTGAATAATAGATAAGAAATAAAATTTTATAGATTCTCTAATCCTATTGACTCGCTCAAGAAAAACTTTTCTAAGAGAGCGAGTCTTTAATCTTCATTTATATTAATAACTTTACTTATAATTATACTATATCGTAGTCTCAACTTAAAGTACAGCTTATAATATTCTATTGTAAATAAAATTTTTTTTTAAAAAAATGTGAAATTTATTTCAAAAAAGTGATAAAAAATATACAATAGTAAATAGAAATACATAATTGCAATTATCTAATCTTATTGATTTGTCCACGAAAAAATTCAATTAATTTAGTTTTTTTCATGCCCAAAACAAACTGTAAGAGTGAGTGAGTGAGTGAGTGAGTGAGTGAGTGAGTGAGTGAGTGAGTGAGTGAGCGAGTGATACAAAAGAAAATCAAATATTAGATTAAATAAACATTATTATAAAATTTGCTGATTAAATAATTTAATAGAAAATAGACAAATATAAAAAATCTAAAAATAAAAGGTACTAATTTAACATTTTAAAACCGAAGGACAGGTGAAAGTTCCATTTGAAATCTTAGCCACTCCAGCATGTAGAGTAATAAATACTTGCTTCAGATCTAAATTCTTAATTTTGTAACTAACTTCAAATTCATTCGAGTCATATAATGATAGTATTCCATTTGTATAATCAATTTTCAAATGTCCAGAGTAGCTGGGCTTAGTAACTGAAGTGGTGGAATTACCATTTCCATTAAATTGGGCCCTTTTAATATAATAATTTCCAGACGAAAAACCAAAGTAACTTTCTACGTATCCAGAGCTAGAAGAAAGTCCTGAATCACCAGAAAAAGCAACAAACAAATCAGATTCAGTACCAACGTTAAACTCTAATTGAAAACCAGGGCTATAGCAGGGAATCAAAATAGGACGAGACAAATCATATATTTTAATGTATGGTTTTGATACAACAAGGAAATCTTTAATAAAAGATTTAGAATCACAAGATTGAAGTGATACAGATATAATAGTTTATTATTCGGCAGTTAAAGTAGTTTGTATGGATGCAGCTGAAGTTTCTGGTGGAGCGACAGATGAAGTTTTTGTCATTACTGAAGTAGCTTTTGTAGATATTGGCGCATTAGTAGCTGAACAATCGATTTTATCAAAGCAATAAAAAAAACCATATGAAATTTCAACTTTTCCTGTTAGAAGGGCAAGATATAATCCTTTGAATAGTTTATTTAGAATTTCGTACGAAGGCCTACCTTCATCGTCAATTTTTATTTCAAGGAAATGCCCGGAATATGAGATTTCTACACGACCGCTGAAAGCTTTTGAGCTGCTTGGTTTCTGGCCGTTACCTTTAATATTTTGACTTATTACACCTTCATTATATTTAAATACTTGATCTTTAAAATTCATTGATATTTCTACCGCCTTGTCAGATAGCTTGTAGTCGATTTTATCAGTTAACAAGAAATATATATCGTCTTTTGTTTCGAGATCTAGGAAGACTGAGAATCCTGCCTTATTACAAGGTATATAAATCGGATTGCGAAGGTCATAATTCTTCGAGTTTGGCGAGGAGGTAATTTTGAATGGATCAATGTTTTTTGAGTACCAGCATCCATCGTCTTTTTTTATGATTTGCCCGTGTTTTTCGTTACTTTTAGCATTTTTTTCGTTATACTCTTTGGGGATACATTTCCACCAATATTTTTGCTGTTCGTTATAATAGCAGCCGCTGTTTTGGTATTGGCAAAAACCTCCAATGCATTTTCCAAAATTTGGAACATCGATGATTTCCAATTCACCATTTCCATTGGCTGCACAATTATTGCATACGATTTCGTTGTTTTCCAATGCTGCGTTGGTGACGAAGTTTAGGTTTCTTTCGGTCCATCCTGTTTCTGAAATGCTGTTAGAATCGTAAAGTGTGCGTGAAGACATAGCTCCCTTATGAAGCTCTTCAAAAGTGGGTGCTTGAGCATCCCTTTGCCTAACAACAGTGTTTGAGCCACTTTTATATAAAGGCTCATAAACGTATGTCGAGCTAACGTTGTTTAGTGCTGCTGCAGTTGCACTAATGATAAAAAGAAATGCATTGATTCTTGTCATTATTCTCTAACACCTTAAAGTAAAATACTAGTTACTTTTATCTTTTTTTTACTGTGTTATTCAAGATGTTTGAATAAATATGATATTAATGGAAAGTGCTATTGCTACTCAAAGGTATGCCAAAATTTTTGAAAATGAATTGTGTTATGTGATGAAAGACGCTTATTTTTATCTTATAGAGTTAAATCATAATACTTTGGGCGAGAATTTATACGAAAAAGGTTTCGTTTAAATAATTTCTATTCGAAATTTTTAAACTGATAGATAAACTTATATTAATCTTATTAGCTTAATACTTAAAAACACCCAAGGTTAGTACTCATTGTCTTTATTCATTATTTTTGATTTCTTTTTTACTTCAATCTACATTGAAATATTAAAAATTTAGATAATACCCATATGGGAGATTATTTCGAGGAGCGGAACTTTTCTTATAAGTTTTTCCTACATAACATCACTTTTATTTTTAAATCTTATTAGAAAATATCACTGAATGAACCATCTGATACAACCAATACGTTTACCAAATATACACAAAAAAGCAGAATTTCTAAGATTTATTTTTTCTTTTTCATTTAATTTATCTTTTATTTATATTCAGTATTATAAGTTACAATAGTTATATTTATTAAAAGTACTAATTCTATAAAAATATTTTAATTTATATAATTAAAATAATATATACCTATTTTTTACCATAATTTCCATCTATTTTGAAACTAAATTATTTTTTTAAAAAAATTCGTTTTTATTATTTATTTTTAGTTATACAATATGAAACCGATTTAAATTATTAAAACTTGTTTTTAGAGAGTTTACTAAAGTAATTTTCATATTTCAACTTGTGATAATTATTGTAATTATATTTATAATTATTTATAATTATTTATACTCCGAAAATGGCGACTTACGCGCTGATAATATGTATAAAATAAAATAAAATAAAAACTCAAAATCATTATATTTAGTGTAAATAAACGCTCAAAAAAACAAAAAATAATCTTAATGGACAACAAATCTTCAATATTTAGTAGGTAGAAATTTTCAAATATACTGTAAATAGCAAATCATCAACCTGTAGAGATAAATTATTGGATGAATAAACATTTTTGCGTCTAATGTGTTAATAAAAATTGATTATTTATTAAATAATGTAAAAGCATGTCAAAAATTAAGCGAATTTACTTGTGTAGATCGTTTGGGTAAAAATAAATAAGATTATCAATACAGAGATTTTCAATCGAATATATAAAAGTATCACTTTATTGTAAAAATCGACATTATAATTTCTAGTAAATTAAATTGTATAGCGGCGGGAAAAAAAAATTTTTTTTTTTGAACTACAAGTGTAACCACAAGTCGATTCTAGATATATCTGCCGAATTTAAAAGAGATTAAAATGCTGATTCTATTTTTCTAAATTAATTTTCTCAAAGTTCTAAAACTCATACCAAATAAATAATTAGTTTTCTAATAATTGAAATGGATTCAAATTTTAAAAGCTATATTAAACTAAAGTCTTATATTTTTCCTATCATTGTCTCCCCGTTTTTTGAATTTGATTGAGTTCATTTTTATTTTCAAAAACTTCCTCAATAAATTTTCTTTTTCTTTTTCTTTTTCTTTTCTTAACTCTTTCTTATGTTTTTGTTTTTCTATTTTGTACATCTAAATAATTTAATACAATTCAATTCAATTCAATCAAGCTTTTTTTTAATATATTTATAATTACATTTACTTATTGTGCATTTAAAGCATACCTCATCACGACTTGCAACGACTTTTGTATAAAAAACAAAATTAAAAGATAATTAGATAATTAGATTGAAATTACCCAATATATTTATCAAATAAGATCGACAGTTTAAAAAATGTTTGATCAGAATAATAAATTCTAGTTTATTATGAGCTGAACATTAGGTATAAATATTACAAGTTGTATAGTACGACATACAAGTTATATAAAATTTTACTAAATTTATTTATTTATTTAGTTTATTGGTCAATTATTTTTTTATAAGTAGTGCTCAACGACACAATCAAAAAGAGCAATTTATCATTATTATTTTATAACATTTAAGTTATTTTAGTTTAATAAATAATAGATTTAATTAAACTTGTATTTAATAATATTCAACAAATCCACCTCCACTTCCACCGCTGTTATCCTGAAAAGGCATTAAAGGCTCAGGAGCTTAAATATTGGATAAAAGATTAATTGAAAATTGACAGAATCAAAAATTGGAATACCACTTTAGTTTTCCTAATCATACTAATTTATTTTTAATTTTAACAAAAAAAAATATTTATACACTTTTAAATGAATAAGAATTTATAAATGTTTTTTTAGATAATTTTTTTAGTATTAATATATTGAGAATAATAGTTATAAAATATAACGACAGTAAAAGCAAAAAAAAATGATATGATTTATATTTGAATAAAATCAAACTATTAATTTATAATGGATTTAATAGAAGTTTTCTTCATTTAATAGTGTCATGCTTATTAATTATTAATTATTAATTTTTTGTGAGTTGTATAAGTATTTTAAGGTCTATGAACCATATAAAAACGGTTTTGAAGCTTCTCTAAGCTCAATTGATACTGAATATTCTTGGTTGAAACTTTTGTAAACTACTTTGGATCATTCTTAAAATTTTCCTGTGCAAAGTTAATAAAAAATCCAGATTTATTGATTGTTTAACCCTTTCACGAGCGGTAGACTGTTTTTTATCTACAAAATATAGTCAACTATGTTCAATAGAAATAGTATAATTCCGTGATCCATTCAACCATAAAAGTTTGCTGTATACTAGTAGCAAATAATCAATACGCATAAAATTTTCTGGCGAATCAACATGCTAATTTTTTTAACGAGTGATGTACTGGAAAGGATCAAAAAGTAAGGGCAAATTTAGGCTACTTTATCAACTTGCCAAAAATAAGAAAACTTGTAGAATAATAATCATTAATTATGATGTAGCAAACTATTGGATGAATCATTAAAGTACCAATAAATCATTGATAATACGCTAAAGCAAAAAGTTATAGTAATTGGCTGGCCAATTAGCTAGAGTAGAATCTGCTTTAAGCTTATGAAATAGTGAGTATATTTTTATTAGGTGAGATGCCAATAGCTGTAAGTAATTAAAATGTAATAACTACAGTGAAAAGCTTAGTAAATGACGAACACTATTGGCAAGCTAATATATGCTATTAAGGAAAAAACAATAATTGGCCAATTATTAATCAAGCTTTTTAATAGATAATAATATGAATATATAATTGGGTAAATAGAAGATGTTGGCAAATAAGTTGAATTTTACGCTAAGAGTTTTTTTTTTTCTTGATCCAAAGGGAAAAGCGTAGAATTGATTTTCAACAATGTATATGACCTTAGTGTGCCCAAGTAAATGAGACAACTAATCAACTCTAATTTTGGAAAGTAGATACGAAAAATACAATTGAATTTATGAGCAAGGCGTGTTGAAATTCAAGGTAATAATAATCACGAACAAAATTTCTATTGCGAATTCGGCCTCAGGAAAAAGCGAAAACAATAATTCTAGAGACAATAAAAAAATAGGAAGCGAATCGATTAAGATAATGAATAGCTCTGGAAATGCAAGTTTGGGAAGCAAACCTTTACAGAATGTAAAGAATGCCTCGGGAGGAAATAATAGTAAAAAAAACAAGCCTTTAGGCTCAAATAAGAGGAAGATACCACCTAAACCTATATTGAGTAATCCGTTCATTTTTGAATTTCCAAAAATACCAAAAGAAATCCAAGATAAGATACTCGAGAGCCTATTGGGGTATGTCTGTATATATAATACAAGTTAAGGTTATATTATAAGCGCTTTAATTTAAATACTTTGTCAATGATTAATTAATCTAGGTTCTTGGAGCCAATTTCAAAAGATCTTAAAGCCAAAGCAAAATTATCAAGAAAGAAGAGGAAGATCCAAAAGTCTGGAGAAGATATGCCTTTAAATCCAAACAAGCGCAGATCTGGAAACTCAGAATCTTTAAACCATAACGCTAAGTCTGCCGATGCAAGCAATACCAAGTCTGAGGACACTGACGGCAGCTTTTTGGAGTTTGGAATAAATAGCACCACCAAATGTCTGGAAACTCTTCTATTCGATTTAACACACGGCACAGATGGTGACGGCGTGTCTAGCGGTGAGAGCGCCGGTTTGAAAGACGTTTGTGCGGTGTTTGTCTGCATTGAGGACGTTGAGCCTCTTCATATGGTCTCCCATTTACTCTCCCTAGTCTGCATCGCAAACTCTTTAAAAGCCAATCACCGCCCCGATGCTACTCCCACTCTCTATGTTCCTCTCCCCATTGGCTCTGAGTCTGCCATCTGCAAAGCCACTGGCCTAAAACGCGTCACCTCTATTGCCCTGCGCCACTCCGACGTTTCTACCAACTTCTCCTCCCTTCTCTCTAAAAACTTCCCGGTTCTCGCCTCTAGTATCGCTGCTGCCTCCCATTCGCTGCTATCTACA
The DNA here is from genome assembly GCA_001970855.1 of Smittium culicis. NCBI lineage: Eukaryota > Fungi > Kickxellomycota > Harpellomycetes > Harpellales > Legeriomycetaceae > Smittium > Smittium culicis. The sequence goes on from LSSN01000213.1 coordinate 6,935, forward strand.
AATTTTAGGCCAATGACCATCAAGCACCTCCAGAAGTAGCTCTCTAACTGGCTCAGCTAGCGTTTTCTTTTTCGCGAATCTGGCAAATAATATTTGATTTCAATGCCTTCTAAGCTCAAAAAAACTTCTGTTTCTTATTTCATAACCTGGCCAATAGACGCTCGATTTATTAAAGATATTTTTTTAGGTTCCTTATAATACTCGCGATTCGTCCAATTCCTTTCTCCTGATCAATTACTGGCCGAAACGCACACCTCTTTTTAGACTTATTTTTTTTAGTAAATAAACTTAATAACAATAGTTCATTTTTATTTTTTCTATCTATCCTAGTCAATTTCATCACCAATCTACACTTTGTCTCAACAAATAACTACTCGAGATCCCATTATAATACGTTTCTAACTGTCTATTCTTTCTAGCGCGACATATATCAATATACCTCTCGCTTATAAATGTTCTCTAATAGATCCTCAAACAGTCGCTTTGATGAAGGTGACCTCAACTCATCCACATATTTATCTTTATAACTCCATATTTATTATCAATCCTTATCTCACTTCTATTATATTTTATTAAATCACCATTAGACAAGGATTGGGAATTGGTTCAAGCCAAAAGTAACTTATTTATACTCCGTTTCTTACCTCTTTTTATTTTTTTCCTTGCAATTGCGAATTTACCTCCTTAACGATCTCTTTATATTTTTCGTATTATCTTCGCCTCTTTAGCCTTTACAAAATGGTAACCCATTCTCCCTCCTTTCTGAATAAGCTTCCTTCATAAAATTAAAAAAAGATTATACCTTGTTTATTAAATTCATAATAGGGCCAATACACATCTTGGAAAAACTTCTCCCGTAAAAATATCTAATATTTTCAAAGATCTATCTGATGGCACTATCCTAATCCAGCTTCTAGTATCCCTTCTTTTTACATACTATCCTAAATAACTCTTTAAAATACATACGCTTATAAATTCTATTTATTTCCTATTTTAAAAGATTCATAACTTTATTTTTGCCTCTTTTTTTAGGAAATTATTGGTAAAGAGCCTCTTGGTAGGTATAACTTAAATCCTTCTATGCGAATTCAAAAAATGGAAAATGTAAATAAAGCTCTAGAATTCATAAAAGAAAGAGGCGTAAATCTAACTAATATAGGCGCTGAAGGTATTCAACACCCCTTGCTTGCTTTTTATATCTATATAACACTCTTTATTCCTATAATCCATTCTAGATATCGTCGATTTAAATGCAAAGCTTACCCTTGGAATGATTTGGATTATAATTCTTCGATTCACTATTTCTGATATTCGGTACTTTCATATTCTTCCTCTTGCTACCTCTATTCAATTATTTATTTATTTATTTATTTACTCTTTTTTAGTGAAGAAGGTCTTACTGCAAAAGATGCTCTCTTGGCCTGGTGCCAACGTAAAACTGCTGGATATCAAGGCGTTAATATTACTAATTTCACTAGCAGCTGGCAGGATGGGTTGGCTTTCTGCGCTTTGATACATAAACATCGCCCTGACTTATTGGACTACTCAAAATTAGATATGGTATTTATAGCTTAACTATCTTTTTTTTTTTATTTTTCCTCTAATCCTGTTTACTCGATTTACATCCTTGTCTATATACCTTTATTGTATTAATTTATATTTACTGATCCTTTTATCTTTTTTATTCTCAGAGTAACCATGAAGGTAATACCTTGCTAGCATTCGAAATAGCCGAACGTGAACTTGGAATTCCTCCACTGCTTGATGTTGAAGATATTGTTAATGTGGATAATCCCGACTCAAAATCAATAATGACCTATGTCGCCCAATATTTCCATGCCTTTTCTTCTCTTAATAAAGTTGAGACCGCTGGAAGAAGAATTGGAAAGCTTTCTAATGTTCTTCAAACTGTATATGAAATGAGGCATAACTACGAAAATAGAGCCTCTGATTTGGTTTCTGATATCTCTTGTGTTATTGAAAAATGGTCTCACTTTGACTTCCAAACCCAGTTATCTGAATACTCTACTGCTAAAAATGAGCTTGACCTTTTTAACAACTTCAAATTGAAAGAAAAACGTGAATTGCTTATGGAAAAACAAGACCTTAGCAATTTACTAAATGATATCCAAACTAGACTAGCAACATACCACATTCAACCATACCAACCTCCATCTGGCTTACTTCCTTCAGAAATAGAAAAACTCTGGTCTTCACTAAATGACTTGGAAATTTCTTTTAGAACTAAATTACTTACTAAAATAGACAGTATTAAAAAATCATATTGCAAAGAATTTGCCGATGAAGCTTCTAAGCTTCATTCCTCATTGGCCCAAATCGAACAAAGCTTGACTGTTCACGCTTCCTTATCAGAACTACTGTTCGCGACTAAATTGCTTCACGATCAACTTCTTGCTCTTGGCGCCTCTCTATCAAACCTTGAGTCTCTATTCCAAAAATGCATACAAGTAGGAATTGAAGAAAATGAATATACTGTACATACTTTCGATGAATTAAAGTTCGATTTTTACCTGCTTGAAACAAATATCTCAAAGAAAATAACTTTTATTGAAAACCAAGTAATATTCTTTTTTCATCTATACATAAAATATACTATATTTATATCCAGCCATTTACAGAAAAAAAAAAGTTTGATTTTAAATCATTTACTTATGCATTTAAAATAGATTGTCCTTAGAAAATCTAATGCTTTAACACCCGCTCAGTTGGACGAATTTGAATCTGTTTTTAGATTATTTGACCGAAGTAAAGCTAATTCCCTCTGTGATAACGAGTTCAGAGCTGCTTTAGAAACTTTGGATTTAACTTACTCAGAAGAGGAATTCACCGAACTATTTAATTATTTATCTTCCAGCAATCAACAAGATACGAACCGCATTGGGTTTGAACAATATGTTAGATTCTTAGTTGCTGTTTTCGAAGATCAAACAAGTCCTAGCCAACTCTACGATTCGTTCGCTACTGTATCTAACGGAAAGCCATTTGTTACAAAATCCGACCTTATTGCTTCAGGATTAACTCCTGAACAATCTGAAACACTTGCTTCGACTATGCCAAAATTCCAAAATGAATCTGGAAAGCTTGATTTTTCAAAGTTTGTTGACTCTTTGCTATAAATTCTAAACTTTTTAGAACTATATTTTATTGATCATTACACAAAAACCTTTTAAATATTAGCCTCGTATCGACTCTTCATTCACTTATCATTTATTTAGTTTTTTTTTATATATATTATTAGTAATTACCTTTCTTATTCGTTTTATTCTTCGATAGAAACTCATTGACTTTAAATATTCCAAATTATATATATATTTTTCGAAATTGAGGATGTGTTGTTTTGCACCGTAAAAAGCAATTATACTTGCACTCATGGTTTCGTTTTACATTTGTAAAATTCCAATTTAATAATAAAAAACTAAGACTTGAGTGCTTAAATACAAAAAAAAAAGTGAAATAAATAAGTTAATAGATTCTTCGAATACATTCTTTCAAAACCTATATGAACGATAGTTTAGGTTGATTTTTGTGAACTCTTGCACAATTTACAAATGGCTGATGGTGTGCGTGAGGGATTAACATGAATCATCGGTTAAGTGTACAATTTAGTGTAAGTTGAAGCAAAAAAATTCGATTCGCCAGAATATATGATATCAATACGTCTCTCTTTTTAAGTTAGAAATAAATGATTAAGCAGTGATAGTAAATGCTGGGTATTGATATGATTTTAATATGCTCTAAATGGATAATAAGAGCAATAAATTAAAATTTAAAATTTAAAATTTAAAATGAATATTAATGACTTTAATAAAATAGCACGGATAATAAAACTTCACAAATGTAGATGATTTTTTAGTATAATTCATTAATTCATTATTCTACCTTACTTTATTTCACTTGAATTTACTGGTTTTAATCAAAACTTAATAAAAAGCACTAAGAGAATGGGCATTGCTGATCTAGTTAATCTTTGAAAACTATTCAAACTAAGTATAACGCTCTATAAAATTGGATTTAAATGCATTAAAAAAAATTTTTTTTTCAGAAATTCATATCTAAAAATATTTGTACAAAATTGCTATAATTAATTATCCTAAACTTATTTAAAAAATTTTCGCTTAATCTAGTGCATAAGTTCTATTCTATAAATAATTTTATAATGGGATGAATGTTAATGTAAAATATCTTATTTCAAATGATATTCGATTTCATTTAAAAGGTTTAACTTACTAGTGGCTTTTAAACACCTGTTCTAGTGAAAATCGAGTTAAAAAAAACAGTTTTTTTGGGTATATAATACAGTTGAATTATAAATATACTTAAAATCAAGCAAAAAATGTAATAATTTTATAATTTATTGTGGGATTTTTGAAGAGATCAGAACCAAGATAATCATTAAAAATTCCTATAAAATGATTATGATTGTATTTGAAATATTTTTCCTAACAAAAATTAAGACAGCTAAAGAATTAATTTATTTATTAAAAATCTAGTCGATTTAAAGCTCTTAATTAAGTTTTTTATTAAAAAATTTGTCCTATTTTATGATTTTAGATTTAATTTTAGATATATTTACTTGAAATTATTTATTTATATATTACACTTTGATGATGAATTCATTAAGCAAGTGTATTTATGCATAAATCAAGAAAAATATTAATAAAAAGAATGAAGGTAAAATAATTGCGTATTTTAATTATAATTAAAAATTCAGTAGCATTATCATAAATTTTAAACGATACAACTTTTTTTTTCCTCAGAGAGTTTATTAAACATAATTTAAAAGTATACTAAAAACT
>LSSN01000214.1:0-10362 GCA_001970855.1 Smittium culicis
GAGAGAGAGAGAGGATGAATTTCCTTTGAATGATTTCTAACTCAAAATGGTCATACAGATAAAAAAAGAAGATATTTTGGATGGAGTTGGAGCGAAATTGAGTGTGCTAGTAGCATCTGATGATACCTTACCTAAATTTAAACATCAAAATTAACAATCTATGAACTAATGACAAAGTCAGTTGTAAATTAATGACTATTTGGAGGATTTTTTTTAAGAATGTATAAAATACATGGAAAATCATTTAAAGATAAAAAATATTTTATTTGAGATAAAAAATTAATGCTATATTACGAAATGACTAAACGAGGTAAATGGTATTTTTTAAAATTCCATGATCCACTTGTTGTTACCGTCGTTTGGATCGTGGACAGTGGTAACTTCTTGCTCTCCGTTATCGTATCTGATGTCGTGTGAGTGAAGGTATCCGCTTGTGCAGGTGTGTTTGAACATGACAGCACCATCGCATGACCATGGTTGAGTATGGGCAAGGTCGTTGTATCTTTCAGCGATCCAGTGGTCGTTAGTATCGGAGAAATCATCGGATCCAAAAGTGGTTACTTCACCTTGATTGCTCTTTTCTGATTTGAATGTTGGGTGAGAATGGACGTAAGTTTTGTTAGATAAATTGAATAATCTAACTTGAGTTCCGTAGACTAATGGATCTCCAGATGGAGTTCTGTCTCCATTTACTGGTACGATCATCCATTCACAGGTATTATCTCTGTTGTTCTTTGCACAAGCAAGTTGTTGTCTTGATTGTGAAGAAATTTGACCATTGTTGTATCCGAGATATTTACCAGTGGCTTCGTGGCGCAAGTAGAATTTTTGGCAGTTTCTAACAATACCATTGTCGGGTCTACCGCTAATTTCTCTATATTTGGCACTAGTTCTGTTTTCCTGGTTGTTACTGTTGTTGTTGTTATAATCATTTTGGTTGTTGTTATTGTTGTTGTTACCATTCTGATCATCGCGTCTGTTGTTGTCATAGTTGTTGTTATTCTGGTTATTATTATTATTATTATTGCTGTTACCATTCTGATCGCTGCGTCTGTTGTTGTCATAGTTGTTATTTTGGTTATTATTATTGTTTTTTAGCTCTTCTTCGTGTCTTTTATTTTCGTCGTCACTATCGTTTTTGTTTTCTTTGTGTTTTTCGGCTAGTTTGACACCTCCGTAGATAGCACCACCGATACCAGCAGCAGCGGCCAATGCTCCAGCAGCCAAACCAGCGGTCTTTTTCCAGTCGCTTTTTTGTTCAGTATTTGAGTTAGATTGGTTAATTTTGTTTCCTTGGTTGGCTGAGGATGAATTGTAGCCTTGTCCTGGGGCATTAGACATTCCTGGCTGTTGTGGCTTGGCACCTGCGGCAGGTTTGGACTTGCTTGAGAAAAAGCCACGTGTATCTGAAGAATCGTCTTCGTAACTGTTATCGTTTAGCGCTGCGCTACCTTGTACTCCGTATGAGGATTGAGATTGATTTCCGTAGCTTTGGTTGTTTGACGATTTGTTTTGGTTTCCATATCCTTCATCGTTTGACGATTTGGTTTGGCTTCCATAACCTTGGCTATTTGAAGATTTGGTTTGGTTTCCATATCCTTCATCGTTTGACGATTTGGTTTGGCTTCCGTAACCTTGGCTGTTTGAAGATTTGGTTTGGTTTCCATATCCTTCGTCGTTTGATGATTTGGTTTGGCTTCCATAACCTTGGCTGTTTGAAGATTTGGTTTGGTTTCCGTATGACTGTTGGGATTGGTTTCCATATCCTTCATCGTTTGATGATCTGGTTTGGCTTCCATAACCTTGACTGTTGTTTGAAGCGTTGCCTTGATTTCCGTAGCCTTGGTTGTTTGAGGCGTTACTTTGGTTTCCGTATGATTGTTGGGATTGGTTTCCGGATCTTTGATTTGAGTTGTTATTACCAGAATTGTTTCTGCGTTCATCCTCTTCAGGGAGGTTGTTTTTCATTTTATCGAAGCCGTACATTTTTTTTCTTAAAGAGAGAGGTGGGTGAGGTGTTTAGATAAAGTGAGTGATACGAGATTGGTACAAGTGCTATAGGAGATAAGTACAGATATATTTTTTCTTTTGAAACCAAAAGTGTTGATTATGAGAGTAATGGAGGATTTATGGATAGGTTGGGGGGGTATTTATACAAAAACTAGTTTTTAGATATTCTTGATCAAAAGTTTATGTTTAATTAATTGTGCGAGATATTTGACAGCTACGAAAAAATATATTCATGCCAGATTTCAATCGGATTGCGGCAATTTTTACAAGCCAACTAGATTCCGCCAGATTATTCCATTTAAAACTTTAGTTTATTATTTTCTATTTGATTTTCATTTTTAATATCAACCAAAGCTGATTTTTTTGCTTAACGGTTGGGCTAACTCGTGGCCTGGGCAAATAAAAATAAGGGATTCAAAATAGACTTTATATTATGGCGAGCATTTTTTCCTACATTTATGGGCTTTATAGCCTCTTTATCTATGCACATTTCAAAAAATATTTGTGCAATATAAACTTTCCTTTTTTTTGTCGTAGATGCAAAATAGGCCCATAGTATGATTTTCCGACTTATTAGAGTTTGATTAATTTATAATTCCGCATGAAATCATGGCATTCTACCATTTGATGGATTCAGGCGAGCTCTTTTTGATTTTGTATTGAAATTTGTCATTCATGCGAATATTATGTGTAAATTGATTTCCTGGACGCCAATTATTCGTTCTGTGTTTATGAGTATCAGCCACAATAATCAGCTGTGCTTACAAATTTTTGGGGCTGGAAAATTCAGTATTTCACATAATAAATCTAATATTGCGTAAATGATTATAAAAGCTATGCTATTAGCATTTTATGCAGAAGTAAAGAATCAAGAAAACTGCGGCTAATTTGCTATGTACTAGAATCGTTTAGGCTCTTTCCATACTTGATCTGAAATTATCTAATGGGACTAAAGTTCGGTTCTAGTCTTTAAAAATCAACTTGGCTTCCTACGAGCCTAGAGATTGTTTCCTGGTCTTCTTAACTTTATTTATTAAGCAACTAATATCCCAACAAGCCGGCCAACTCTTAATATCATAAATTTTACACGCTTTGGTTATGGGATTAGCCAATAGTGAATTTAATCCTGGCCGCATGTTGAATCGTTCTTTTTCTTCAACTGTTGGACTGAGACTTTTGTTCGATATATACAATTTATGGATTCCACAATCAACCCAATGATCATTCTTTGCCCTTCCTGATTAATTCTGCAACATCTTGCCTTATGTCCATCTAAAAAAATCTCTGGCTAATTCAATTTCTTAATATGGGCAAATGCATCCCTTTTATCAAGGCATATTTCACCTCTACTTAATGGCTGCTTTTGTATTGTTAGCGGACCTAAATTAAATAAAATAAAATAAGCCCTATCAGATTTTTATTAGACTTAAAAACCCCCTCATCTATGGGCCAATATCTGTAATTTATCTACCGCTTTTTTTAGTATAAAAATGTGTTGATCATCGATTCGTCCGCCAGGAAAATACAGAATAAGCACTACTCTGATTCGCCTTTTTTTCCTACTAAATTTCACAACCCCTATCTTTTTTTATTATTCGCTTTGTTCTTCGAAGTTTATATAAAAAATACCTTTATTAATTCCTCACTTGTCATATTTTTACTATTCTAAAACCCTGAAACCAAATATGTGAATTTGTCTTTATTCGAGTTTTTTTTAGCTATTACGTCGATTTACTTGCATATGTGATTCAGTTAAAAACAATTTGTAAAGAAATGATGGAGTACTTGCTCATTAAATTTTATCTGTAATTTTTTTTATAGTATATTAGAAATGAATTGTACAATAATTTTTTTAAGGAGAAAAAATACTCTAATACTCTATTGAATAACGTACGGTTCAAATTTGAGTACAAATTGTATAATGTTTTTATGCTTCAATATAAATGCAGAGCGATAATTATCGTATTTAGCAGCTTAAAAGACCCATTTCCATTATAATTATACATACTTGCACTATTCGTCAAGTACTAGTTTTACTTTGCATTTTTTCAAACCTTAATCGTTCACAGAAACTAAATCGCCTTTAAAATAACATAATCAGTTAGTAGTGTAAGTTTAAGCTGTGTTTTATTAATTATTGTTTTCAAATTAAAAAGTTTACACTATCGTACTCGTCAAGTTATATTTGTATAATATATAATATTTTACAGTCAATATAGCTACCCAAATGAAAAAAGACATTTTATAGCACAAGTTTATAAAAGTATATGGAACTGATACTAGCCAAAATGTGATCACTTTTTAGCTACCAAATAATAAATTATTTTAATTATTCATGGGTTAATAGCTATAATTTATTTTTGAATTAAAGATTTATTTAACGTGACTTTTTGTAAATAAATTCCTAACTATACAAAAATTCTTTTTTACACTATTAGAATTTACAAATGGGCTACATAAATCATTTTTTTATGCTACATAATTTAATCGCATTCGACTATTTGTACGTTTTTTTTTCATTGAAGATTTTTAAAGCCTATTAAATTCTATCAATTCATAAATTATTGATATAAATAATATGCTATTTTTTTTTATCGATTTCAAAATATAACTAACTGCCATAAATATGATTTGAAATAACTGTGACAATTATACTTTGAGATTTTTAAATATGCAGCAATGAGAATTATCAGGAATCAGGCATTTAGTCCCATTTATAAATAGATATAATCAACAAAAGTTTTATAATATTTTCTCAAAATTTAAATACAAACAAAAGAAAAATAAATACTTTATATTAATATAAATGCAAACATACATAAAAAATGAAAATTCGCGCATTAAGCTTTAATTATATATATTTATTGACTTTTTTATGGTTATATTTCCTGAGTCTAATTATAAAAAACTCATACGTTATAATTTATTTTAAACAGTTGAAAAAATCCAAATAGCCTATAACCATAAATGAGCGATTTATCAAGAATAGGGATTTAAAAAAATTAGATTAACTTATTTAAATTTAAAAACGGATATAATCAATATTTAGGATGAGGTTTTGTTGTATAGAGTGTCTAAGGTTAGTATTAAAAATTCAAGTTACCTAGTTAGAATTAGTCGAACTAGGATATAAAATTATATAATAAAGTGTTTGAATTTTAACTTGAAGTATTAATCGTAAAATCGTTGTTCTTATTTCCCCTTGTTTATCTTTTTATTTTAATTGAATACAATTTTTTACTATACGAAATATCATTCCTATTTCATTTTATTAAGCTAATGACTTGTGTGTGATTTTTTATTGTCATTTTTTTGTCTTGGACAAGAAATTTTTACTAAAATTATTAAGCTATATATAGTAAATTTAGCTGCTAAATCTTTTTAATTAACTTCATTTACTTTCTTTTATTTTAGAATATAAATGCCTTTTGGTTTTCAGCAAAATTTGTTTTTTATTAGAAGGGTTATAACTAATACTAAATTATTTCAAAAATTTTTTACACTTTAAAACAAGCCTAAATCTTAAGTACATAGCTATAATTAGAACTTTATGCTAGCTATATATGTCCATTTACATAAAAAAAAATTTTTCTTTACTTATAAACTGGAATATCAATTTTCAAAAAACAGTTTTTTTTTAAAAAGAACCTCTGTTATATGAACTATATATCAAGATGAAAAACAATAAACTATTTTATTTGATACTAAAATGATAATGAATTGAATCACAGACGTGGTTGGTATTTTTTTGAGATTTATCAATGTATTTATTAATAATATGATATAATCATTGATAATGAATAGATAGACTCTCTTCTCTTTATATTTATAAAGAAGAATATAAAAATATTTATAGATATATTCTTTTTATATTTACTGTTGTAATCATAGGTTTTAATTAATATGAATTAAATTTCACGAATTGAAATAACACTTTACCACTAATATTCGGTAGAATCTTACAAAAGAATAACTTATTTTCCTAGAAAAAAGCTTTAATTCGTGTAACAATGTCTCATGCATATATTCTTAAATTTTAATTAGGCATTCGAAAATAATATCTTAGAACTATAGCCTGTTTTGGAAAAAAAAAATTAATTATTTGATTTATTAAGTTAAATTTAAAGATGCTAATACTGTAAATATTAATTTTTAAAATTAATTTTCGCTTTAATTAAGATAATAATATTATCGTAATTTATAATATTGAAGTAATGTGTAATTATAAATTTTAGTGCTGTAATAATTACTAGTTGAATATCATTTTATTCAATTTGTTGGAGTTAATATTGTTACGAATCTATGAATATATTACTAATAATAGCATATGTACGAATATTAAACCTGCATTAAAAGCAAAACAATAAGAATACATATAAGACTATTAAGAAGTATCAATAAATAGTCATTTTATTACTTAGGTATAATAATAATACATATGTATTAAAATCCAAAGCGAAATAAAGAATACAGTGTTTAAGTCTTGGTTTATATTATATTTTTATACTACTATATTTTATTCTATTAACTATTAGGGTTAATAAAGTTTATTACAGCACAAAGTTGTGATAAAAAAGGTATAAAAGCAGCCTTGATTGCTTTAGTTTAACATCATCTTAAAAACATAGTAAAAAGATCATAAAAAATAAATAAAATAAGAAAACACAAAAATCGCTTTTAAATAGGAATTTTTAAAGTAATTAAAGTAATAAGTTAGGTCGCAATTACTTGGACCGTAACAATATCAATAATTTAAGTATAAAATAATAAATGTATTCAAACCAACTCGCATATCATTATGTAAAAACATTTTAATGATTATTTTAAAAAAAAAAAAGATTACAACTTTATGCTTTTTACATCGTTCTTAAAGGCGGAAGCATATGTTCTTGTTTTCTTGGTTTTTTATTTCGATTTAAAATACAGTCTTATCTTGCGCTTGTTATTTTAATTAAAATATATGTAATGATATATGATTTATCAAGGAATTAAGGGAGATTCTAATCAATGTTATATTATAGAATTGTAATATCAACCCTTTCATGTCCAACAATCTATGAAATAATTAATTTTATGATTTGCTTGATTTATAAGCAAATTTATTATTTTCTGCTAATCTTTAACTAACCAGCAATTTCAAAGAACTAGAAGTTACAATATTTTAATTAAACACACTTAGCTAAATTTGGTAGAACAAAAATGTCGTAGGGAATTTAGACTACAAAGAGAGTCTTTCTTAATTCTCAAGATGACGTCAATCGAGATCAAATTCAATATACTTTCACTTTTGTTTTTTTATACAATGGAAGTTCTTTGTAGCTTTTTTTATAAAAAGAAATTTTGGCGATCTGATCTGATCTTAATTTTTATGTTAGAGCTATTATATAATGAAGGTAGTTATTTAGATACAAGTACAGGAAAAACCTAATAGAATTCGGTTATTTCCTAATAACCTATATAAAAAAAATTCCCTATTTGGTATTTTGAAATAAATTAGATATTTAAGAAATAAATCGATCGATTATTTTTTTTCAAGGTAATTAACCCTTTCAGGGGCCAAATTTTTTATAAAAAAGAGCTTTAAAATTTTCAACTTGTGATGACAGCATTCTGATTGAATAATAGAAACAAAGACCTGAGCATAAAATTCGAGTAGTATTAGACCTTTATACACGTAATTTTATAAATGTAACTTATTGGTACGAGTTTCTTCGAAACAAGAAGTAAAGCTCATTATTATGTGTTATATTAGTAGGATAAAATGGAAATAGGATGAGTTCAGACTCAGTTCAAAGCCTTTCTAAGCATATATCATTTAGTATAAATATTCTCAAAGTTTCCAAATTTTTTAGGACTATAGGTTTTTTTGGATAAAGAATTTTATATATCACTTTAATAAACCTTTAAAAAATACATAAGCCAGATTTTTGTCTTTTGTTTTAGTTATAATTAAACCTATTTACAAAATTTTTGGTCTCTAATGAAATCGCTATAAATTTAGATTTTTTGCACGCTGCACCAATGTTTTGAAAGTAGAAATTTTTTTGCCAACACCTCTTTTTCTTTGAAAAATTTCTTTTTTTCATCAGATAATTTCATTGAATATTTTAGAATATAAATCGCCTAAATTTTTAAAAAAATATATTCCTATTGGTGTAAAGTATATTTATGCTATTTAAAATTAACCATTTTCTCAAGCTACTGGTTATATAACCAATAGGACTCAATGGCACCTAATTATTTATAAAATCTTATTATTATTATTTTTTTCATTTGGTTCTAGAAAATGAATTTTTAAGGCTTATCAGTTATAATTGCTTCATTTTAACTTACGTTACCGATTAGAAATTCATCTATATATTCTATGTATTTGAAATTTTCAGTATTCACTGGAATTACTTGATTTTTTTATATATCCTTATCAGTAATAATTAAATTCTTGCTCTGGTTTGATAAAATAATCAAGTTACTTATAGAATTTTTTTTTGACTAGTTATTAGGCTAGTCAATGGATTTAATTTTGGATTAAAATGATTTATTTTTAAAGTTGATAAAACTAATTTTAAATATTTTTATATGTAAATAATTTTTTTTGAAATTTATTATCTTAAAAGAATATTTTAAGATTAAGATTTTTTTTTTATGTGCTTTAATTTGAAGTGTTTATACAGGTTTGAATCATTGTTATCTGTCAAGATCTGGGTTACAAGAGTGCAAGGCAAGTGAAGTCAAAATTTATATTTATTATAAAGATATTCATTACTTGTTAGAAAGTATACTAGATACTAGATGTCGAATTCAAAACAGGAAAAATGTAACCGTTTTATGCATTTTCCGTTGCTTGGTTTTAGGTCATAAAATTCATAGAAAAACTACAGAATAAACCAAAAAGAAAGCTACAGAAAAAAAACTGTTTGATTACTAATCAAACTTAATTAGCAATCAAAATAAAATCTTTATCAATGTTAAAAATATGAATATGTAAAATTATTACGTAAGAAAAATTAAAATCGATAAGAAATTTCGGAAATGCTCTAGGACGTTTCCTAACATTCTAGAACATTGCTGCTGAAGATATCTGAATATTCCGAAACATTCTATAAAGTTCTAGAAATTTCCATTCATGATAGTGTCTCTATGATTTTCATTGATAATTTTTTTATCAATTCTGTTATTTCTGTATCTACAGGAACGCTAGATTCGAACTAGTTATAATGTTATTCAAAAGCTCATTAATTTTATGAAGCTTATTATATTTTCAGTTTCACTTAAATTTCCCCATGGAAATTTGAAACGTAATCTACTGGGTTTTTACTGGATTTTCTATATATTATATCAAAATCATGCGAGGATATTGCAATTTCCAATTTCCCTTTAATGTTGTATTTATGAAAATACTAACAATTGCTTGATGGTCAGTTATTGTACTTAATTTTCTCCCGTATAAATAATGATGCAAATTTTGAACGCCCCATACTACCGCTAGTGCCTCTAGGTGTGTAATTGCGTAATTCTTTTCAGCTCCTAAAAGCGATCTGCTAGTGTATGCCACCATACCGTCCTTTCCTTTTTCGCCTTGACACAATATAGCTCCTAATCCTTTAGTTTACGCATCCGTTATCAGGGTATAATTCAATTTATTGTCAGGAAATTTTAGTATCGGCGCATTTTTCATTTAATTTTTTAATCTTTCGAACGCTTTATTTTGAGCTTCACCCCAAATAAATTTATTTTTTATTTTTGATTAGTCTATTAATGATCTTACTATGCTTACAAATCAATTGATAGACCTCTTATAGTATCATTTTAAGCTTAAAAAACTTTATGTTTCTTTTGAGCTTTTAGGAATAGACATTTTTTTCGACTGTGGAAATTTTCTCAATATCTGTGCTTATACCTGTTTCATATACTAAATGTCCCAAATACATTATTTTATAATACTTTAACTTGCACTTTCAGCTGTGAAACTTGATTTTATGATTTGTAAATAGCTTAAATACTGATTCTAAATTATTTAAATCTTTTTCAAATCTATTGCTATAAACTGTAATTTTTTCAATAAAGACAACTGCGCACTTCTATAAAAAAGGTTTTAAAACTATTTCCATCTCTCTTTGTAACACTGATGGTGCATCTGTAAGCCCAAATGGGAGTACTGTAAACTGGTAGAATCCCATCCCAGGCCCAAGACTAAAGGCTGTTTTCTCCTTCGTTTTCTCGGTCAGCGGAATTTGCCAAAATCCTGAAACGGCATCCATTGCGCTGTAATATTTGGATCCTCCCAATACTGATAGTAGGTCATCTATGTGTGGAAGCGGGTAGGAGTTTTTTTTCGTTATTGCATTCAGCTTC
>LSSN01000216.1:3768-16962 GCA_001970855.1 Smittium culicis
CCCCCCCCCCCTCCCTCATTTAAAGTTATATCTCACCATTATATATCTATAAACCGTATACACATCCTAAAACTATGGAGAGCACCGCAAGGAACGTTCTACGTTCTGTGTAAGTCTGATTCCCCTAATTTTTTGCATTCCCTACTTATTCGCAATCTTTCTTTCGCGTCTCTGCTTCTTTCTAATCTCTTTTTCAATATTCTTATAGAAAAAACTACACAAAGGGCTATTCGGAAATTCAAACTAAAGTTAGAGAAGCCACCTCTATTAAGCAAGATCTCCCCAACAATGATCTCTTACAAACAATATCCAATTCCACTTACAACTCGTAATTATTACCTCTGTTTCTCTTTTTAAACGTCCACTCTTTCTTTCTTTTCCCTTTTCTTTTCTTAGTTTATATCTTTTCCTTTTAGAATTCAATTCATTGAAATTATGGAAGTTGTCGACAAGAGATTAAATGATAAAGGAAAATACTGGAGACATGTCTACAAGGTTTTTTAATCTCCCCTATATCTTTTTGCCTTTTATTTTCGCTTATTCTTCTAACTCTTCTTTACTTTTCCCTCTGCTTTAGTCCTTGATTTTGCTAGATTATATGCTGAGATATGGCTCTGAACAAGTCGTTTCTTACTCCAAACAAAACTTGTACATTGTAAAAACTCTCAAAGAATTTCAATTCATCGATGAAGCCGGAAGAGACAGAGGTTTAAATGGTAATTCATCTCCTTCCCTTACTCCTAATATATTCACTTTACGTCTTATTCCTACTATCCACTTTGCAACTGTACATCTAAATATAAATACTATTATTTTATTTTAGTCCGCCAAAAAGCTAAAGACGTAACTGATTTGCTCACTGATCTCGACAAGCTGAACAAAATTAGAAGTGGAAATTCAAAAGGCCCCAGAAATAATCCCTCTGAGTCGAGCTATGCCAGGTCTAGCCAGCCTAGTTCTTACTCTGCTAGTAATGTCCAATCTACCAACGAAGAAGAACGCCAACTCAGGCTCGCTCTAAAAGAAAGCGAAAAAGATGCTGTAAAAAGACTAATTCCTGAAAACTAGTAATTAATTCCTTTCAACTTTATTTCTTTTTTTTGCTCTTCCACTCTAAATATTACCTTTATGCTTCCATTTTATATTATACTTTATGCTTTAAAAATATTTCATCTTTTTTTTTGAAAATTAAATAATATTTAGTGATGAGGATAAAGAGCTAGAAAAAGCACTAAGAGAAAGTGCCGCATTAAACGGTACTTCTGGTTCTAGCATACCTGATGACGATAGCTACAGAAATAGCCTAGCAAAAAACAACTCTAATAACTTACTTGATCTCAGCGATGCCTGGATTGCCCCTCAACAAAACATGTCTGGAACTTCTTCCCAGTTCAATAATATGCCCAACCAAAATATCGGCTTCAACACCAATAACCTATTTGGGCAAAACAGCAACATGCCTAACTTCAACAACCAATTTGGCGCTAACAATTTAGGTGCACAAAATTTACAGTACGACCAATTCAATAATAATATGAATAATATACAGTCCAACCCAATTAATTCCACAAGCAGTTGGGATAACAATCCCGATTTGTTAGGATTGGGAATGCAGAATGGTAGCACCCAGCCTGTTTCATCTATAAATGGAACCTATAACCCATTTGCTGCCTCGTCATCATCTTCTCACCCATTTAGTGCAACTGGTGCATTTGGTAACGTCTATGATAGTGGCGCATCTGCAAAACCATTGCCTGCAGGAATTGATTTATCAGGCCCTGGCGCTAAACTAGCTGAAATTGCACGAAACAGCGAGAAAATTGATCCATTTGCAAATTTGGCAAATATTTCCTCATCCTCTGGCGGAATAAGTTCCTCTGCTCAACCAGCAAGTTCAAACCCTTTTGCCTCTTCTTCCCCACAGCCCCAAAACTTCAACGCTAACCCAATAAACACATTTAGCTCTTCGAATTTTATAAGCAACAACGCTCAGCAGCAAACTAATGGTTATTCTGCTGGTGAAAACTTGTTTGGCACCGCTCAAACCTCAAACATTCTGAACAGTTCTAACAACAGCAATATACATGGATTAAATTCGTCAACCATTTCTCCACCTCTACATATGAACAACTCGCAATTTCTAGCTAATCCGTTTTCTTCAACGCAGCAAAGTTCATCGCTAGCAAATAGCTCCACGCAGCCATTTGATATGATACCTTCTTTAAGTCATGCCAACTCGACGAACTCGCCATTTGGATACAATAACGCCGGTTCTACAGCTACCAACCAACCAATAAATAATCAGATTCCACAAAATTCTAATAATCTAGGTAGTCCATTCAATCAACAGGCTTACAATTTCACTTCTGGGAATGCCATTAATACCAATACTAGTACTTTGGATCCATTCAGTAACATCGCTCCACAACAGCAGCAACATCAACAACAGAATTTCGGTAATTCTCAGAACCAGCAAACTAACCAAAACCTTAACGGTGCAAATTTGTTCCTCTAACTTTAAAATAATAATTTAAAAAAAAAACCAAATTAAATTAGAAGACACTACAATAACTTTAATGCTCTCATATCCTTTCATTCATTAATGAAATAAGGATACTGCTCTTTTTTTTTTTTATCCATTTACTTTTATTTTTACTAGCCTATTAACTTGAATAATATTATTTCTTAAACTAAGATCCTGCCAGCAATAATTACAATATTTGATATTTTCATAAACACTCTTACTTTATCATTTAGGCGATCTTCAAATTTATTTCAATGAATTTGTTTTTTCTTAAATTTAAATTTTATAAAGATTCAAACAGCCTTCTTGTTCTGGTTAGTCGAACTTTTATTAGCGTAAATTTGAAAATGGTTATGAAGCTGCCATACTAAAAAATAAACAATAATAATAATAATAGTAATAAAAATAAAAGTTTAATCATTGAACTTTAATTGGACAAATAGTATAAAAGCGATTATTGGGTTTGGGCATTTTAAAAAAACTAGTATATTTATAGATAAAAAATGGAATCAACTGTACTTAAGAGGTAGAATTTTAAGTCTAAGTGCGAATAGGATGTTTATAAGTATTAGTAGCGAATTGTATCATGCGAATTTTAAAAAAAAAAAAAAAAAAAAGTTGGGGATGGATGGGGATGGGCGAGTAGTAGTAGCGAGCGGCATTTCAAGGGGTGGCGTGGTTTTGTGTGGGGGTAAAAATTTTAAAAAAAAAAAAAAAAAAAAGTGCGATTGAAATAGTAGCTGCTATAGAAACGAAAGATTTTTTTCAATTAAACATTGCATGTTTATAATTTTAATGTTTTCATGGGCTGGTAGGTTATTTTTCCAAGTGCCAAAACTATCCACCGAAATGGCAAATGTACAAGGTAAAATTGAATGCTGTTATTTCTATTGGCTATGTTATACTGTGGATCCAATAACAAAATGGGGTGTATTTGGTTTATCCAATTATGATTTTTAGTTAAGTATAAGCGTGTTGGCTCCAGAAAGAGTTGACCAGAAAATCTATAGGGCAAACACTTTTCTAACGTTTTTATTTTTATTTTTATTTTTATTTATAAAAAAGGTACTTTTTTTTTTTTCTTCCTAATAAATACTTGTTTATCAAATTAAATATAGAGCGGATTTAAATTTCCAAAACCAGTTTATAAAGAGTTGCATTTTAGAGGGGGTGAATGGGTGGGAGGAGTTAGCAAGTTGTGATTGCTGGTCAAGGAAAATTTAAGCGCTCTGATAAAAAGTATTGATTGCAGAAGCAGAGTTTTTTAATATAGTGCATTCCATGCAAGCTAATCTTTGCAGCGCTGTGGGGGGGGAGCGAATATAAGGCGGAGCATTTATTATTTGGTTTATTGGTTTAGATTAATGCAAACAAAGTCATCTGAGGCCAAATAATATCAGCTTATAAATATTAAAAAAAAATAGAGCGAGTGAGAGAGAGGCTTCTAATTTTAATTTTTTTTATCCCAAACTGGATTATTCATCAACTGCTGCAGACTTTTTTTTCTTGCCTTTTCTTTTCTTTTTTTTAATATTGTTTCGTGGCTTGGAATTTGTCTGATTTAGCTGTACTTTTGGCTAGATATGTGAACATTTCAAATGGGCGCGACTGGTTTTAGCATCCCCATTCGATCTTTTGATGGGTGATAGCTTATAGCTGAGGTAACTTGATTAGGACTTGGTTGTGTGTGAGTGACGGCTATAATGGCGATGATCAAATTATATGTAAAAAAAAACGGGTAAGGAGGAGCGGGGGTTGGTAGAAGTAGTGGTAAATGGCAAAAGGCTAAAGGCTAAAGCCAAAATGCGCAGGAAAAAGATTCGAAGATTGGCGGGGAATGTGTTTATTGGTGTTCGCAAAGGAACTAAAATTAACGGCAATTTATGCTCATAGCGGTGTTTGCAAATACAACAAAACTCAACATACTTTTGATTCGCTATCCACTATGCCAGGCTATAAATAGCTGAAAGGATTTGTTTCCTTATTTAAATTGGCATGAAATTTGGACTTCTTTGACTCTATTTAAACTTTTTTTTACGACTCTTGTGATATGTCTGCTCCTTTTTATTTCTTTATATCTTTGCATCAAAACATCTTTTAATCGAATAAGCGTATATCCTAGTATATAATACCACTGCAAATATTTCTAAAACTTCCTTTTTTTTCTATCTAAGCCCCAATTTTTCGATTTTCGATTTTCTGAAATAAAACTTATTTATCCCAATCTCGCTTCAATACCTAAAAAGCCAAAAATACTTTTACTTTTTATACTCAATAAAAAAACATATTCCAACTAAATTCAATCTTTATCTACAAACATAAATAAAAACGTACCATGAAGCTTTTTGGAATTTTATTAGCTGGAGCATTAACTTTTTCTCAAGCCAAAAGCGAAGACGTCTGCAAAGATGCTATTGCGAAATGTGGACCAAACTCGGTAAAGCCTGCGGAAACTTGCGGAGCTGCACCAGAAAGATATATTGTCGTTTTGGACGCTGGGGAATTAGGCGTAAACTCAAAATCTGTTCTATCTTCCCACCTTGAATGGCTCAACAAGCAAATTAAAATCTCGCAGCGCACCAACCCTAACTTCGTTGCAAACAATCTCAGCTCAAAAAACGCCAATAGAGTAGCCCGTGAGTATACTATTGGAGGCTTTGTCGGATATAACTCTATAGTTGACCTTGATATACTTGCTCAAATTTGTCTCCGCAACGATGTCAAATACGTTGAAGTCGATTCCAAAGTGTCTATTGTCAATAATAATTAGCTTTTTTCCTTTCTCTTTATTAAGTTCAGCAGTATTCTATTGTTTTAAGCTATATTTATTGCCTTTCCTTTTTTTTATTTTTTTGAATTTTATTCAAGAAAACTATAAAAGAACCAAATTAATCTGTTAATTGTATTGGATTAAACATAACTAAGCTATATAAGATAATTTTCGAACCGCTCTACTATTATTTATTTTTTATTTGTGTGTCCACTTTGGAAAAAAAAAAAAAAAAAAAATTAAGCCTGTTAAAAGATATTTACTAATTGGTAGTTAGCCTACCGCTGATTTTAGCAGCATGTGAACCTTAATACGAATTAGAATTTCCTTAAAGTACAGTGAAAAAATTTCACAGTTTATTTTGCTATTTGCTAATACACGCTGAATTATTTTTCTGTTTGTCAGCAATAAATTTCACCAAAAACTGCATTAAACTTAAATTTATGTTTAGTTTATTTCTTTTTCTCTCCCTCTTATTTCCATTATCTTCCTCTTCTATTCTTAGTAACTTTTCTTGAAAAAATAAAATAAAACTCCAAATCCCCCTAATAACTGAATAAGATATTCATTCGTGTTTATTTAGTTGCATATTCTCACTTAAACCCCTTTTATTTTACTTTTTGTTTACCAGTTACTCAAGATTAACTCGCCATCCCTTCCCTAATTCTAGGTAGCTATTTTTACTTCTTTCATACTTATTCATCTCCAAATTGCATTAATCTATATCCCAATTCCCATCCTATTGTTAATAATATAAAGAAACAAAAAAAAAAAAGTTGAAATAATCCCTTTTAAATCCTATCTAATATACTATTCCTGACTGGAAAAAAACACTATATTATACTATTAATTTATTCTATCTTTTATTAAATAAATTTGTTTTTGGCATAATACTATTATAAGAATCTAATTTAAACCTGTTTTCACTTGCTTACTTTGATCCTTTTTATCTGTTTTAAATTCAGTCAAGCTAGATAAGAATTTATTTTCAAGCCCTGTAGGTTATACTATATATTCATCTTATTCTAATCGACAACAAAAGTTGTTTAGATCAACAATACTCGGATACTATAAATTCTAATCTTAATAAAGTAAATTAAATCAAAAATGGCCACTCCAAACGTTTCATCAGTACCTACAATTACCCCCGTTGATATGAGAATAAACGTGGTTTTAGTTTGCCCTGACTGCAAATCTTCTGTTCCTAATATAGTAGAGGAGTTTGCCTCGGGCGATCTCGTATGTGGCGATTGTGGGCTTGTACTAGGCGACAGAATTATCGACACTCGTTCCGAATGGAGAACCTTCGCTAACGATGAAGGTGACGATCCCTCGCGTGTAGGTAATGCTGCCAATCCCTTTCTTGATGGCGCTCAGCTCGATACCATAATCGCCCGTAGTGGTGATGGCGGTTCGGGTCTAGCTCGTGATCTTAACAAGATTCACGGCAAAAACACTGCCCAGAAGCATGAAAAGAACCTCATCCAAGCATACAAAGAAATTATAGGTATGTGTGATGCTATTGATTTGCCCAAAAGTATCGGCGATGTTGCAAAACAGCTCTACAAGGAAGTCGAAGATAACAAACTGCTAAGAGGAAAATCTAACGAAAGTATCATTGCCGCATGTATTTTTATTGCATGTAGGCAGGAAAACGTTCCAAGAACGTTTAAGGAAATATGCGCTTTGACCAGAGTCCCTAAACGCGATATTGGCCGTGTTGTCAAAGAACTGCAGAGACTGCTCAAAACTAACGTTGGTGGAATGAGCAGTGAAGATCTAATGTCTCGCTTCTGTTCTAACCTCTCTCTAAACATGGAAATCCAACGTATTGCCATAATCCTCAGTACTAAAGCTAAAAACCTCCGCACTCTCGCGGGTAAGTCCCCCGTAAGTATCGCCGCCGCTTGCATCTTCTTTGCTACTCATTTCCTTGGAACCCCAAGCGAATCAAAAAATATTTCAAACACCACTGGTGTCAGCGAAGTCACTATCAAAAATACCTACAAACAGCTATACGTCGGTATCAACGACCTTGTTGATAAAGACTTTTTCAAAACTTACCCTAAAGCTTCAATCAGCAACTTACCAAGCCCTTAGATTAATCCCCCCTTCTAAAAAAAAAAAATTAATAACAGATATATAAAACAATACTTATAAAAACCATTCATAAAATATCACTGCCCTCACCCTTCTTCCACCTCCGCCTCCGTCTCTGCCATCTTTTCTCTTCCATTCTTTCACCACACTTCCATCCACATACCACCAGTCTCTTCCGATTAGCATTAACCCAAAAAAAAAATATATAATACTTGAAATTGAAAAAAAAAAAAAAAAAAATTATTATATTAAAACCATAAATTAAAATAAAGCAATTTTTAAAGGATAATTTACTCCTAATCGCAATAATCAATTCTCTACTTCTAATTATGATCCACTTATTTCCCTCTTTTAAAAGTATATAGAAAAATTTTAACAGCTACTATAAAACACTAAAATGTTACATAAAATGCAATATATTTATAATAGACCGAAAAATAAATATATATTTAAGCGCAAAAATAATATGCAATTTCAAAATTGTATGAAAAGAAGAAAAAAAAAAAATTGGATTATTCCTTTGTTGTCAGCAGCTTTTTAAAGTAGCTATCTTGTTTTGATAAAAGCTCAAAGTAGTTCCCAGTCTCGACAATGTTTCCATGTTCGCCTAAAACCATAACAATATCGCTCTTTTGCAAGGTTGATGGTCGATGCGCAATCGTAATTATTGTTCTGCTAGTTCTGCGAACCTTATTCCCTAAACTGTCCAACCGGCTTGGTGATGGAATCGGTGTTGGCGATTTCGACAGGTTGTTATACTCCATCATGACCGCTTCCTCCTCATCCTCCTTCGCCATAACTTGCTGATCATTCAAAGAAGTTCTTTGATTTATTGCTGCTGTTGAAGAACTGCCACTATTGCTTCTATTCGAAGTCAATCTATCAAGTGCTTGCTGTACACTTTGTTCACTTTGGCTGTCAAGCGCGCTAGTTGCCTCGTCCAATATAAGAATTGCCGGATCCGTCAACAAAGCTCGCGCAATAGCTATTCTTTGCTTCTGGCCGCCTGATAAGCTAACCCCTCGCTCGCCAACGAAAGTATCTAGATTCTTTGGGAACCCGAACACAAAGTTGTAAGCATTGGCTTGTTTAAGCGCATCTATCAGTTCATCCTCGGTCGCGTTCGGGTTGGAATACATAAGATTGTTTCTGATCGTTGTTGCAAACAATGCTGGTTCCTGTGGCACTATTGCCAAATTTGATCTCCATTTCTTCAAGTTCAAATCTCTCAAGTCGTATCCGTCAATCTTTATACTTCCTCCTGTAACGTCGTAGAATCGCAGCAACAATAATGCTAGCGTGCTCTTTCCTTTACCCGAAGGCCCTGCAATGGCTACATGGGTGCCTGGCATGATTTCCATGTTCAAGTCACGGAATATTTGGGTATCAGGACGAGATGGGTACGTGAAATTAACATTATCAAAGGTAATATGACCTTTGCAATCGTCCAATATTATTCCCTCTGTGTTACTTTCGCTAGATATTTTTGGCTGCCTTTCTAGAACATAGAAAAGTCTCATACTAGCGCCAATACCTTTCATTGATTCTGAGAAGAATGAAGTTAAGCCTGCGAGTGAAGAACCAACATACCCAGTATACAACATAAATGATGTTAAGTCGCCTATAGAAATTTCGTTAGACATTACCATTTTACCACCAATTCCTAAGAATAAAATAATCGACAAGTTTCCAACCAGACCGTTGCTTCCATAAAACAAGCCAGATGCGAGCGCTTCTCTTTTTCCTAGTTCATAGACATAATTTGATGCTTTCCCAAAACTCAATATTTCTTCTGCTTCTCTTCCAAAGGCTTGCACGGTTCTAATGTTATTAATCCTTTCCTCAGCTTCTTTAGTTATGTCGCCTACAGCTTGTTGAGTTCTTTGAGTTATTTTTTTAACAAACTTTCCGTAAAATACAGCATATCCAGCAACGGGAGGGATGACCAATAACATAACTAGAGACAACTTTGGACTGATATATATCATCATAGATAAACCAGCAATGATAGATAAAGTACTTCTTAGACCGTCAGAAACATTGTTTGTGATACTTTTGCTAACAATAGTAGTGTCTACAGTAAGTCTACTAATCAAGTCACCACTTCTGTTTTTTTCAAAGAATGTCATATCCTGTTTAACCATACTTGAATATAAGCTTGTTCTTAGTCTTGCGATCATACTTTCGCCTGCTTTACGGATCATGTAAACTCTTCCAAAATTGGCCACGGCCCCAACAGCAAAAAATGAGGCAAGACCTCCAAAAATTTGATTTGTAGTTAGACCATAAGGCATTGGGAATGACGGGTCGGTTACCATATCGATCAATTTACCGAATAGGAAGGGCACAGACTGTATGTAAAAGTTGAAAGCAGATGAAAATCAGATGAAAAAAAGGGACAAGTTAGTTAAATGATGAGTAAAAAAATAAATAAAGGTTAAAAGCAGTTAAGCGAGCTCAATTCTTACCATTGATACAGTGGAAGATACAACGAGTAAACATACAGCGCCTCCTAATAGCTTATATTCATTTTTAGCAAATAAAATAAGTTTTTTCCAAGCAGTGAAGGTAGTATAATTTTTCATTTGTTCCTTTTCTTCTTCCGAGGAGTATGAAGATTTAAGTTTGAGACTAAACTTATTTTTAGAAGGCGAATCAGTAGCCTCTTTGTTATCAATACCAGAACTTGTAATATTGGAATCTGGAGAATTAAGAGTGTCACTTTCGGAGGCGTTAGAATTTGTAGTAGAGTTGGCATCAGGAAGATTTGGATTTGAATTGTTTTTCGAATTGGTTGTTGAATACTGGCGAGATTGGTGTTGCTGTACTTTAACAGAGCTGTATTCATTTCTTTGTATAGTAAAACCAGCAATCAAAGGAGTGATCTCTGTGTTTCCAGAAGAATTTGTATTTATTTGGTTAGATTTTAAATTTAAAAGGATTGAATTAATATCGCTTTGCTGGGAAATCTCGGTTGGTACACCACTAGACTCATGGTCGATTTCAATTCTTGTGTATTCACCATTAATTTTAGGTAGCGAATTCGATGCATTTCTACTACTTGATGAGGAACTCATATTAATTGGAAATAAATTGTTATTAGTAATATAATCTCGGTCGCAGCTGCTATTTTCGCATAAGTTATTGCTCGGATAATTTATTGATTGTAAGTTCTTGCCTATAACAGATATTTTTCGAACTAGGTATGCGTTTCTATTGCGCTTTTTATCTGTGTAAACTTTACAGGCAGCTTGGAATAAATTTGATTTTAAAGTTTTAGTTGAATGAGTAAATTTTACAACCGTAAACATCAAGTCGCAGTAAGAATGAATGGGAATTTCGAATTCCCATTAAAGTTATGATAATTTTGAGATAATAAAAAAAACTGTTTAAGGGCCAATTTTGATACATATAAATAGTAGAGTCAAATACGAGAAAATAATTAATGAATCTACTAAAATTTAAATCTTTGTCGACTTGAAAGATATTCTACTTATATAGCTAACACATACTCTGCGTATTCTTGGCATTTTTGCTTAATTATTTTTAGCTGAAGCCCTAATAAATCATACATTCCTTTTTCCATAGTTATTTGTTAACCCTTTCCCGTCCAACACTCTTTAAAAAAATTAAATTTATGATTCGTTTATGATTTATAAGTAAATTTATTATTTGCTGTAATTATACAACAGGCCAATAATTCATAATGCCTCGGAATTAGGGAATAATAATTGAGCACAATTGGCTACACTTAGTAGATCAAAAATAGTCTACCGCCCGTGAAAGGGTTAAATACCACTTTTGATTATACTATCCATCGTTAAAAAAAGACACTACTCCAATAAAATCACACTATTGAAATCACCGCATTAATTCATATATATCTTGGCCAATAAAAATCTAAATCGTTAACACTTTCAATAAAGATTTTGGCCTACTTTAAATCTATTCGTCCAAAATATATATTAAATAACTTAAATTGAAAATAAGTGAAAATTGTTGGCTGGATTTAAAATTAATAGGCTTGATCAATATTTAAACATAATCGCGAGTTAAAAATTATAATCCTTGTTTATCTGATTTTATTTTATAATCAAATATCGAATGATTTTTATTTAGAAAATCATAACCATTTTGATTGTGAATGAGTGGATTAGAAAGTATTTTTTATTTTGGATCATAAACTAAATCTTTTCACTGCAAGTCAAAATATTTGCACAGCTAAAAAATTCAAATCCTTCAGTTCTTGGATTAGAGCATTACACCTATGCTATGGTATTTTATGAAAAAGTTATTATGTTAAATTTTAATATTTTGGCCAGGTATTAGTCTATAAAGATAAGTAATTTAAAGCACTTCTATGAAAAGTAGACTAGATTTGTTGCTTAATTATTATTTTTTAATACAACATATTTCAGAATTATTTTAAACGCTAAACTAATGAAATGGATATTTTAAAGGTGACTTATTTAATATGAAAATTATAAGATATTAAAAGAACCAAGTTACTAGGTGTAATTAAACTGCATGAACATCACAATCTTCATGGTAACGACTATTCTGTATATGGGATATTCTTCGGAGAAGCGGAACTTTTTTTCTTATATGTTCTATTTGCTAGTATGAATTAGAGTAAATTATTGGTTGTACTAAGTTAACCATTCGATGATAAACTCTAAATTGAATTATAATTAAAAGTAATGCTACAAAGTAGGAAAAACTTAATGGCAAAAGTTCCGCTCCTCCAAATAATCTCCCATATATGGGATATTCTTAGGAGAAGCGGAATTTTTTTTCTTTGAAATTCTATTTGCTTACTTTTATTAGGTAAATTTATTGGTCGATTAGTTAAATCATTCGATGATAATCTAGCAACATTTAAAAATATAACTAATGATTTAAAGTATGAAAAACGTACTAGGAAAAGCTCCGCTACTCGAAATAATTTCCCATATAAAGGTAATGAAAGGGTGATCAGATAAGTAAATTGAAATCATGGATTAGCCGATAAGATGATAAATTGGGTTTACCATCGATTGGTATCAATCTGTTCGCCAATTGATCAATTATAAATTTGGTTATGACAATATTTTCATCTAGATAATTTGGAGAATTTGAGCGTGAAAAAGTCGTTCAGGAATATTTTGAGGTAAACCCAGTATAAATAGTCACATGCTCCGGACACCAACCCCAGATTCCTGCCTGTCATCAGCACCTAGTTGCTGATCTCGATCGACCTAGAAGAAAGAGAATATTAAAGTTATATTAACACTATAAGAGGAATTAATGCAATCCGAATTAATAATGTGTAATTCATGTTGTAAGTTTAATATATATAAAGTTAAGGATGATACATTTTATGAAACCTTCTTCTTGAAAATTAAAAAATATATTCAATAAGATAACAAAAATAAAGCTTTTAAAAATAAATACCTTGACTTGAAAATACAAAGAACAAAATTTGCCTATTTTTTTGATAGTTATTTTATTAAAGTTAACCCCATAAAAAAACCTCCCACAAAAAAAACAACTAAGAGATTTTTAAAAAATAACTCTTTTCATAAGAAAATAGAAATTGTAACAAAACATCACAATTTCTAACAGCCCAACCCGGTTTCGTCAAAGCAAGCGATTAAACATAGCGAAACCATCAATTGGCGTTATCAGCACCACCTTTGACAACTGATATTAGTCACTGGTGTAAAACTAAAACTTCAAAAAAAAAAACAAAAAAATAATAATAAAAAAATTATTAAATTAAATTTTTATAAATTTTAATCGAAAAAAAAAAAAAAAAATT